>VZSG01000314.1:750167-833728 GCA_013398315.1 Nothoprocta pentlandii
CCTCGTGTTATGATTTTAGATACTCATGGAAGAGAAGAGTTTCATCTTGTTTTAGCATCAAAAACAGATCGTCTGATAATTAATTTTTCAACATGATCATAGTCTGAAAAAAGTCAGATGAAACAGAATGAGGTGGTCTTTCATAAATAGAAAATATTCCTAATCAAACTATTTTTATAAAGCAGATCTTTCTGTGTCAGCACTCCATGTTAGTTTTCCATGTTATCATAATACTAACATTGAAACTACTAGACTCCACATTTGTGTAACACTTGGGGCAGAGAATTTCTTCTGTCATTGTAGTAAGTTGGGTGCTTGATTTTTTTTTTTTTTTTCTCTCTCCTCCGATGAAGAGAAAATATTCAGAAGTGGTTTTTACTTCACCCTGACTTTCAGAAGCTGCTCACGGGTCTGTCAATGGGCAAACTGAAGTGCAAGATCTATCTGGAAGGATAGGCCACAGGGTGACCTATTTCTTCAATCTTCCAGCATCTTAGTGACTTGGTACCAAAACAATTGCTGCTTAAATTAAGTTTTTAAATAATAAACCTTCAGCAAGGTAGCAAGGTGTTCATAAAAGTGTGTGAAGTGTTTTTTTTTTTTTTTCTACAAGACAAATGAGTGGTTAGGTTTCAAGAAAGATGGGGCAGTATTTAGTTCAAGAGTACAAACTCCTCTTTATGCATTATAAATATGCATTAATATGCATTAACCTCAGATGATAAACTCAGACTAGAGTAGCACAAAATTGATTGTAGGAACTGACCAAATACAGGTTCCATAAAGTATTCTAGCTATAGGGAGTTCACCATGTAGTGAAGAGCTCTCAACAGCACTGTCTGATGTCCCATAGGATTTGGGGGCTGGATTCCAAGCCATGGCACGTAACTGGGAACAGAACCTGCTCTTTTCACCCATTTTTCCCTCATAGCTTTTGCTACCACATCACTTCTCTTCATTTTTCACATTGTACTGTACTTCTTACAGCTTTTTGTTAAATGTACATCGAAGTCTTTTTCTTCTTGCATGCTTCAGCTTCAAGCAGTGCCATGGTACATACTGATTAAATGCTAAGCTGGGTATCTGAGTTTGTAAATGATGGCTGAAATTCTTTTAATGATCGTCAGAAAACTGCCAGATTCTGAACTAGTCTGCAAATGGGTTAGTACTCTGTCAGTCTGCCAGGGCAGGTAAGATGGAGAATGAAGTTTTTTTTTTTTTTTTTTGTATGAGCACTTTTGTGCGAGTGGAAGTTCTCCTTTCATCACTGATCAAACGAACAAAAAAACAGAGCAGTTGCCTTAACCAGTGCGTTCCAGCAGAAATTTGTGGTGGTAAAAAGACGACCCTTGGGGGCAAAACCTGAAAACAGCGCAGTTCTAGAGGAGCCCCTAAAGACTGTCCGCCCTTCTATTGCTAGCAGTGATACCTGCTTCCCTTGAAAAGTATGTTCTGAGAAAATGCCAGCACGGGTAACAGAGCAGTTGGTGGTAGTGGCAGCTGATAGACAGCGAACAAGGGAGCAGGAGCACAGAAGAGATGAGGGAGTGCGCGCTGGAGTGCACTTGCATGGCTCTGCCCTCCGTGTGCACATAGCCTGCAGTGCTGACAGGCTTGCAGTGGTTTTATAGCTAAGTGATAGGTTATAAATGCAGAAACAGGCACCGTAGACAGTGCTAGGGGGCAAGTGTGTGGCTCTGTTTTGAAGTCTGACTTAGTTTATGGTAGTGTTTGAAGTGACATGTGTATAAAAAGCGCTTGTGAGACTTGTCACTTCCTGATGGTGGTGGCGAATGGAATTGATGCTGGAGGTAAAATGGGGATTTGTTGCATCTCCCAGTATGTTGGTACTTGAGCAGATAGGAAGGGAGACGGTTTTCATGTGGCCTGGTTAAATACAAACTTCAACTAACAGTACCACATTACTCTTTGTGTTTTCTATTTCCAAACAGTTATTTTTTTGACTATATTAAAATGAATGATATGCAGAACATCACTTACAGGATTACTGTTAGCCATTTATATCCCTTTTTTTTCTCATCTTAATCCCTGTTGAGTTGGTTGCTGCTCCCGAAAGTGTTATCTCATTTGCTAAACAAAGAAATTTTGCTTTGGATAAGTGTCTATTAGCTGCCTTTATTCCCACTTTTCCTCTTTCTCATATTTTTTGTAATGATTTAAAATGGAATTCAACTGACTGTTCTTTGTAGATGTTGTTTGGAATATTGCTATTCAAGTTATGTCTGAGAGTCTCATGGGTGACTTGTATATGAATAGGTTATAAAACTGTAGATTTATTTCAGGTTAGAAAGCATCATTTTGAGCACTTGGTCTGTTCTTTGCTAATCAGTCTTTAGAAGTTCTTCCAAGAATGTTTTGGGCCTGTAACTTTTTGACTTAAAACTCTTTTCTTGGAATTTGTTTGTTTATGTGTCCTCAGAGTCTTTAATGAGAAGCAGTTACTGGTTCGGTTTTTATGTGGACTCTTCAGAAAACGAAAACAGCTTCTAATATATCTGGTATTTTTATGGCTTGTGTTACCCTTCCGTTTGGTACCTATTTAGATAAATGATGAGGAACCCTGAGACTGTGGGAGAAATCTCTTCCATATGAAGGCATGTGAAATTTGCATACAGATCAACTCTTAGTCCTATAATGATACTCTAAATAGATTAGATGCTGAAAAGCTTTTCAGTCTGCTTTTCAGACTCAAAATTATTCTTGGTAGTTTTTTGACTTCTCTTTAAACCTCTTGAAATGCAAACGTTTGAGCTGGGCACAGTGGTCTTGTAATAGTTTTGCAAGTATTATATGAAATTGCATTATTCCTTACTTAATGTTCCCTTTTTATGCAGTCAGGGATCCTGTGTACTTTCTTGGCTGCAGCATCGCACTGAGAGCTCGTATTCACTTGCTTTTCTGTTGTTACCCTGGAGTCCTTACAGTGCTGTGAAATCCAGGGTCCCGGCTGGTAAGCTGTCTGCACCCGGTAAGCGTGACCCAGCGCTTCTCTTCTTATGTGTTTGACCTTTGGCTTTGCTGAATTCTGGTACGCTCTGTTGATCCAAATCAGTCTCTACAACCAGCAAGACTCCTCATCTTCTGCTCGTTGCCAATTTTGAGAAGTTCAGTAAGAGCAATTTTGTTAATTTTCTCTCAAGGAAAAGAGCCTCGTGGTAGTTGAATAGAATGCTCCAATATTGCGTTGGAAGTGCTGTTCAGTGATGCCTTCTTTCCCTTGCTAATAGGTTTGTGTTTCTTAGATATTTGTGTACTACGCACATCTGGTTTTAAAATGCCTGCGTTGTCAATCTTGTAGGCGGTGCTCTGAGAATGCAGGTGCTTCCTGGGCAGCCTGAGTTCTCTTCCCACCCCTGTGCTGGAGGCAGAGTGTTGCCTTTTCAGCTGTTGGTGGGACTGTGATGAAAGTCAGGCCAGGGATCACATCCAGCTTGTTTCACTCTTGAAAATGCTTCTGGAGCAGTAAATGTTAGCAATTGCTTTGATAAGAGCGGCATTAATGAGAGACAACCTAGCAGAGGGGTTGGATGCTCTTTGAGCCCAAAGTGCTATAAAAGACCACTGGTTGCCAAGTAGTGGCTTGAGGGCACAGATAATCACTTTGGGAATGGTTTGATATGTGCACTTACTCCTTCCATATCACGCGGATGCTCCTAGTCCAGGACAAAGTCAGCCAGATCAATGTGAAGTGGGAAAGAAACACTTCAGCAAGGTGGTATTCAGTGATGGAGGTGGTGGCAAGCAGCTCAGGCTAGATCTGCAGGAGCTGCTTTCTGCCCAAGCCAGACATCTTATGGCAAGCTCTTATTCTGATGTTTTTTATTGCCTTTATCAGGTTGGACTTGGTTACTAGCTATGGTTTTCTTGTATCCTTTGCTGAGTAGCATAAATTATGCTGCTGTCATTTAATTTTTTTTTGCTGAATGCATCCAGTTGTATCTAGTCTTTATGTTCAGAATCCAAGAGCCTGAATTGATAAGAATAATAAAACTGATACTAAAATTAGAAAGATTCTGAGGGGCTTAGAAAGGGCCACCTTGTTCTAGATTGCATCTTTGGAGTTTTGAATAAAAAGAAAGATCTTCTGATGGTTGTTTCTTGATGTCGCCATTGTGTGATGGAATACTTCTCCCACACTGCTTAGGCCGTTGAGGCTGTCTGAAAGTGAGGTGAAATAAGACAATTCAATTAAGGGAGGTTTTAAAAACATTCTTAAAGAGAAGAAAAAAACAACAGATGGAGGATTGTTCATCTGCTGAAAACCAAAAATGGACATTTCTGAATCATGCTGACAAAGTTCCAATTGAAAACATACTTTTAGGTCAGAATCTATCAGTTACATTAGAAAGACAGGCTGCAACTAGAATGAGAACCATCTTAAACTTTTACCTAAACCTAATGTTTTGTTTTCTTTTCCCTGAGTGGGAAAACGAGGGAACAGTTATGTTTAAAGATTCAATTCTTATGACCGGCTAGTTGTGTTTTTCTACCAGCTTGTGGACTAGGCCCAGTTTTTAAAGTACTTGAGAAAACGGAGTTCCCAAGCATCTGGTGCTTTGTTGGGTGACATCTGGGACTATGTGGGACTGCTGAGAGGCTTGTTCCGGGAATCTTGTTACTGGAAGTGCATGTGAGTAGTAGGGGACATTCTGTTGGGGTCTTCTGAAAGCTGTGCTGTGCAGCAGGAGGATGAGAGAGACATTTGAGTACCTAGTGTGGGAAGCTAAAGGGAGAGGGAGTGTTGGCTAGAAAGCTGGGAGCTGCTAATGTTACTGTTCCTGGCTCATGGTTTCCAATTTAGGATTTGACTCAATAATATATATTTTTTAAAGCTGTGGGCATTGTTTCCTCTTATGGTGCTTCCAAATGTTCTTTGGAGGTGTTTTCTTCTTAGTGTGGTAAGATTACAATTTCTGTAATCTTCTCCTGGACAGACAGACTTGAGGACTTGATTAACTGCTGCTAGGAGATTGCCAGAGGTTGCCCAAGATGTTACTGCTTCCAGCTCTCTTACTCTGTGCCCAGGCTAGGAGAAGGATCTATGCGCCCATATCTCAGCCTCTCTGTTGAAGAACCAGGTCTGTGAGTCCAAAACGGCTGGTGGTGAATTGCAGTGACTGATGTAAAAGTATGTTTTGTGTTGTGGGGGAAGTGCTAACCTTGGGACTATGTGCCTCAGGCTTAACTCAGCTTTCCTAGCACGCTTCACCAGCCGAGAGCCCCTGAATTTTTGTCTTGTAGTACCAGGAGACGAGCTCTGTGGTTGTAACTGCTCAAAGGCCTTCCGTGGTGTGATAGAGGTGGGAGTGAAGCACTGGTCTGGCTCTCTGAGGAGCGGTTGTTGCTTGTGTCATCAAATTTCTGTGATCTTGCATCCGTGAAGCGGCTGTCTGCATCCATGGGGTTGCTGTGTACTGGCTTATATTTGGAAGACCTCTATAAACATAGTTTAAACTTCTCTTAAACTTCAGAGCTTCCTATTGCTGTAAAGGGGATGTGGAACATGGTCCGCAACAGAAACGGATTCGCAATTAGGTTGTTACATGTTTTTGTAGCGTACAAATCTATGCGGACACAGAGCTTCTGATTGCCTAGGTTGAGGGAAATGTAGTTTTACTGTAGGGCCTTTTTATTTGGACTTTGTTCTAGAAGCACAATTTCATCTTGCACAAATACTGCAAGTTGACTAAAGGTATTGCGCTGTTGCAGTACAAAGTTCCTTCTGATTGAACCCTCTGCATTGTATTGAAGTGACTGTCTTGTGATAATATCATTGGGTGGAAAAGATGAACTTGTTTAACTCTCTTGGATCCAAAAACTAGAAAACGGAACATTCCACAAGTTCAATTAAAACCATAACAGCTTTGTAAATGAAGCTGGTCATGAAGTATTTGATTCAGAACAGTGCTAAAGCATGTAAAAACTACAGTTGACTAAATACGGTTCTGTTTGTACCGCTGCAAATCTACACAGGTTATAAGGTGTTCTAAATATGTTAGCAACTGATTTTGCTCTTGTAAGCAGCATAGGGCCGAGCATTCGTCATCCACTCTTCTAATCAGTGGGTGGGTGAAGCTTGATTGGATATTCCCCACCCACCCAAATGCTTGGCTGTTTGTAGGTTAACAGGGTGGAGGAGGGAGCACAGTCCCAAAATAAGGTTAATCTGTCTGATTGCCTTGAGATTTCAGTTAAGTATTTCTGCTGATGTATTTTCTCATACCTATAACAAAACGGAATGGATGGAAACACTATTTCTTCCGGTTGTTACTAGAGAAATGGCAAATGGAGGCAAGGAGGGGGAGAGGAGTCTGTTGGCAAACTAGCCATGCAAATGGTGAACTTTACAAGCTTTTCACTTATGCGAGATAAATGGAAAATGAGTTTCTCTTCAGGAAACTGTATTGCTACATTTGATTAAAGTTACTCAAGATTTTTGGAAGGGAAAAGGCTTCCTCTGGTCTGGACAGGAGGACCTGAATGCCTTTTTGGGCCGTGTTCTCGGACAGGTAGGTGGTATCTCTCTTTGGGCTGGCTATACTGCAGATCCTGTCTAGTCCATGCTATAATGCCAAGCTGTCTGCAGCCTGAGAGGGGATAGACAGAGCCCATATATGACTTTGTGCATTTATGAATGTATACGTATAAATGTTTTTCTATAACTTGTCTAAGCACAAATTGCCAGCTTATTCTGTCAATGTTAAATCACAGAAAGGTTGAGGTTGGAAGGGATCTCTAGAGCTCATCTAGTCCAACTCCCCTGCTCCAGCAGGGACACCCAGAGCACGGGGCACAGGGCGGCATCCAGGCGGGTTTGGAGATCTCCAGAGAAGGAGACTCCACAGCCTCCCTGGGCAGCCTGTGCCAGGGCTCTGGCACCCTCACAGGAAAGCAGCTCTTCCTCACATGCAGATGGAACTGCCAGTGTTTCAACTTGTACCCATTGCCCCCTGTTGTTTGGCCCCATCCTCCCTACATTCCCCCCTAGGGTATTTGTACATATTGTTCAGATCCCCTCTCAATCTTTCCTTCTCCAGGCTAAACAGGCCTAACTCGCTTAGTCTTTCTTCATAAAACAGATGCTCCAGTAAGTCAAAATAGTTTAATACTTGCATTTTCTGCATAAGCAAAAATGCTTGATTTTTTTGTGTTTGTTTTGATTAAAATAATTCATCTGTGTGTAGGAACCAACCTGAATGAAATAAATCTCTGCCTATAAAATTTGGTAGACTTGCTGTCAAGTTGTTTTCACTCTCTAATAGCTAGATTCAGAGTTGTAGATTGGACAAACTAGTAGCACATCCAGACTGTGTGTGTTTGTGGTAAAGTTGACAAATCACCATGCTACTTATATAACTACTTATATATGTGTAAATAAACTTGCATACGGGTTGCAGTCAGCAATGTATTTAAGAATGGGGAACAGTCTTAATGAAATCTCAAAGCATTCTTTTTGGTAGAGCTGTATTTGCCCTGAGGGTTGCTAAAACCCTATAGCAAAGCTCTTTACTTGCCTCCAGGAAAACAGGAGAACTTTACTTCTTGCCCATGCTGTATTTAGGCTTCTGCATTTAAGTATGAAAGCCTGTTACCCTTGGTTCCTCTTTCCAAAGTTTCTAAGTATTGCTTATAGAGTCAATCTACATGTAAAGTGGTATGTTCTAGGCCCCAAATGTAAAAGCTTCACAGCACTACTTTAGGTAGAGTAGCTACTGAGCAGAAAGCAGTGAAGTTCGTTTTACTTGCAAGATTTTAGGCATAGCCCCTTAAATGCTTTTTTGCCCAGTCAACCTTGGTCTGAAAAGTAACTGTCCCCTAAATGCTGTGCCAAAATTGTCATAGTAAATTATGAGCAAGATTTCAACTCTGATGCTTTAATTTATCTGCGTTACCTGTGTGACCCTAATTGTTACTGGCTTTGTATGGGGGAAGCAAATTGAAAGGAAGTTCTTGAAGAATATGCTCAAAAGAAAATTCGGGTCATGTCCTTTCTCAAAATTCAGTTAGCTGTTAAAAATGCAAGGGCTAAAGAAGTCAAAATCCAAAGACCAAAGAATTATTAAAAATATTAAATTATTAAAAATACACTAAGATCAGTTGACGCCACTTAAGAGTTATTTCTCAGGCTGGAACACTCTTTTGTTGGTTGGTTTTTGTTTGATTTCTTCATGACCTCCCCAGTGTTTTTCCTTCTCACACCAGCGTTCTGTGCAGTCTTCTGTTTCGTGCTCTGAATTTGAAATCTTCTCCATGTTCTGGTGCACCAAGCTTGTAGCATCTTATATTCCAGCCTCCCACATGGCAAGTGTGCTTGCATAACTGGTACGGGAATGAGTCAGTCAGGCTCTGTTTTTCTCCTCTCCAGAAATGTGCCGTTTTCTCTGATTTGTGTTGAGCTTCATTTTGCCTAATAAATCTTTCATGGCTAGCGCTTTGGCTGGGTATTTCTTACCATGTTAAGCACCTTTTTGATACTTGATGGCAGTGCATGGAAGAAGAAATGCTGGTCTCTGATATCTTAGCTTTATCTAGCATCTTGTTTTTGAGAAACCTGGTACCTTCAAAAATTAAACAGCAAAAGGAAACTTTTCTCTTGAATATGTGCCTCTCTGACCGTCATCTATAAAGAGACTTTTGAGAACAAAGAGAGGAGGAAGATGCTTCCAGCCTGTCCGTGCCCATGTAATTTCAGACAATACTTTTAGCAAACTAGAACTGCTCTATTTGCTTAGATTACATGAGAAATGTTGTAACTTGCTTCCATGGAGACTTGGCAAATTAGTCAAGTATTAGTCAAGTAGCAGAGACTTGGGTGATGCTCAGCACGCAGAGTTCCTTCAGCCCAGTGGGAGACCTGACAAACCTCATAGTAAGTAAGACCCTATCTGGAGGCTCAGTAAGCAAATAACAGTCAAAAGGTGGGTTAAATTGCTTTTATAACCTTAGTGATATTTGGATTTAGTTAAATGGAATGTTAAGCATTAACACATGAAAAGATTAATGGCAAAATGCTGAAGTTAGAAACTGAACGGCTTATAGCAAGCCATGCAAAGTGCTGTGATGTTTTGCATTTTGCTAAACAAAGGTCAACTCATATTTTTACATTAAAAGCAGAGGTTACATTAACTCTATTGGAAACCTGTGTAATTTATCATTATTTGTTTATAATAGAAAGAATCTTACAAATTGTGCAACCTGGCACAGTCATTCTTTTTGATGCATTGCATTTATCTGCTCATGCTGATGCCTTGACAGAAGAATAAGGTATCTTTAGCTTTACCGCATGAATTTAGGAAAAATCAGCTGAGATTGTCAAGTGTGCATTTCCCTCAGCCTCAGGTATTTGAAAGTGTTTGCTAACTTTACTAGGAATGGAAATAGGCCCCCTCTGTTCCCCACCCTCTTTAATCTCTAGCCCCTCGGTAATTTTAAATAAAAACTACTCCTCACAGAATGCAGTAACTGGGTATTTTTACATCAATATTGCTCGAGTGCACCCGTTTCAACAGAGTTTGGTCATTTATGCTTCGTGTGACTATCTAATGGTGTCTGTTCTGGATTACCATGACGCTTTTGGGGATGGGCAGTGATGAGAAACCAAACTCATGACACTTAAGAGTTTATGGTTTTGTATTCTCTGCCTGAAAATGTGGTGCTCTTCACATGAGTGCAGTTAATGACTGCTTCCTTTCTGCTGTCTTAATGGTAGGTTGGTGCATTCTGTACTTGCTTTCATCTGTGGTTCAGGGAAAAAAGTGTATATCAGCTTCTACTATCCTTCAGAGATGGGAGCTAATTCTTCCATAAAGGTAAGAAAACAGGTGGTCTTGGTTGTAGTCGTTAGGATAATCACCTCCTGGGGTCAGGTATTAGTTAAATACTTTCTGGTGTCTTTATTACGCAGACGCTGTTAATGACTGATAAAGGATTTTTTTATAGGTTGGGTTTTGCTCTCATGTTTGGTATTTTGTTTTGTTTTGCTTTTAAATCAACGTTGACATCAGTGTCCTGGAAACTAGTGATAGTACAGCCTCTGTTATGGAAAATGTGGTGTAAGGGTTGGGAACCTTTTGTTAACTTACAATGTCACATGAATGAGAGAGTAATAAAAATCAAAGGAAGGACAAAGGCAGCAAGAATGTGACATTGGCTGCAGCATGTGCGCACCTTGAATGCCTCCAGATCACAAGTTCTCTTTGTTGATAGTGATCACCCCAGCTCTGGCAGCGCTGCACAGTAAAGCAGGACGTGTGCTTCATGACTGATCGCTGAACTGTGGCCTTCGAGTCAGAGAGGTGAGCAAAATGACAGACAGTTCCAGCATATTTCAAGCCTGGATCCCCTGGCCCCTCATCACCTTGTGGTGATGCCTGAGACTAAAGCTTTTTCACAAGCACTTTATAGAGTTGAAAGTACCAGTTATGATGTTAAGAAACTGGAAAGGCTTTCTTTTGAAATGAGGAATTCTGCCAGAATCCTTCTGAGCAAGAAGGATGTTCAGCAGGGCACCATAACTAAGTAAGAGCATGTTGACATTACATAAACAAATGTGGTTCTCCTAGAGCCATTTGAGAAAAAAACAGTGGTAGCTCATCCAGAAAACACCAAGCGTTAAATGCTGTTGTTTGTATTGTCCATTTAGCGTAAGTGCCAATTTTTGGATAAAGGAAGTCAGTGGGAACAGATTCAGGTCAACAGAGTTGGGTTTTTTTCCTGGTGTTTAAGGGATTACATGCTTTTAGTTCATGTTGTTAGAAATATTTGCTAGGAAAGTGCATCAGAGATGAAATGCATGAGCAAGAAGAATTTTATTTCACAGCTAAAGCATCCTACTAGTTGCTATATTTAGGTACTAAAGTTGAGTATTTGTCTACTTTGATTTGGTCTTCCAGAGGATTTAATATACATATATTGCTATATAGTAATTAAAATATAGGCATTTAAAAGGAGTGAATAAAGCTAGAAATGCCAGCTTTGGAAAGCCAAGTGTTTTTGTGAATACAGGAGTGATTTGTCATTTGACTTGAGAATGAAGACCCTTTTGAAAGCAAAGGAAAGAACTGATGGGGCTGTTTTCTAAATGGTTACTCGGAGAAAGTGTAATTATTCATACTGAAAAATTAAGTTACCTGTTTGTGACTCCTGAAGGACATTCAGCTGTTGCGTGACTGTCCCATTTCCCCCAGGGTTGTGTGATGAGGGGCTGGTTCTGGGAGGAGGAGATGGCAGCTGAGGAAACACTGTAGTGCTGTCCCTGCATTAAAGGACCTAATCAGTTGATGTAGTGGCCCAGCAGTTTGGGCACAAAACACGAGGGCTTTTAGGACTGCTGTTTAAATGGGGCTGGCGGAGCAAGTGTCAGACTGCTGATGGCAGTGCATTCTAATAGCTCTTCACCAAGGCTTTCCATGGGTGTAGATTCCTTTTTGGTGATGAACGCTCTAAGCCTCCTAAGACTGTATTTTATTTTATTTTGTGTAGTAGCATCATGGATGCAGCTTGTTTTGGTGGTCTTGCCTTCCCCTCCTGCAGCCCACGTCTCAGGTTCTGTTCTAGTTCTTGATCTAGCTTCAGGAAGAAGCTTGACTTGACAGCGCTGTGCGTGCAAGTTGGGAGAGAAGAAATAAAACTTGCGGGTGGAAGCCGAGCGAGATCAGTATTTGTGCGGGCGGTGCTAGCAGGCTGGGACCTGCTCCTTCCCGGGCTCCACCCTCGTGAGGAGCCAGCCGGCTGCGCAAATACCGGCATCGTAACAGCCTTTCACCTGCCCAGAGCAAACACAGACTGGCGGCTCGCAGATCATACTCAGGATCATTTTCTCTTCCGTGATTGAGACTCTCTGCCGTATCTCTGGTTGTTACAGGAAACGCTCTGCTCCGTGCTCTGAAGCAGACGCTCCGCTTCAGGCTGCCTTCCTTCGCTTTGCCCCCTTCTGTTTCAGTGTAGATGTTGGGGAAGGGGGTGTGCAGGAAGAGTGTGTCAGTGTAAGTCTAAACACTGCTCCCCAGCTTTTAGATGAGTAGATCCCCATAATACTCTTTCCCGAAGCCTCCACATCTTTCTTCTTGGAAACTTGTTTGCGATAGATGGACTAAGACCGGTCTGCCACGTGACTGAAACTTTCTGCCAGATCACATTATTGATAAAATATGCTTTTCTGAGCTCATTTGTTATGTTTTGCTACTTAAAAAAAAAAAATATCTAAAAGGAATGTTTTATCCTAGCTCCCATTCTTGTTTCTTGAACTTTTTTTTTTTTTTTTTTGGTCTGGCAAAATGTTACAGCCTAGATAATAAGCCATTTCTTTGAGCCCTCTAATGCATAGCTTTCAGCTGCTCATTTTGGTAGCATGTTTCCTGAAATAAACCCGGTGTGAGGAGTTAGGAAGTCTGCTGTAACTTTTGGCCTGTGCTGCCTGCTTTGTTTGGCTGAGTTAAAGCGGTGCCGCGATCCCGCCTGCCTCCCTTTTCCGCTCTCTCTCTGCGTGCTGAGCTCCGTTAGTTTCGTTTCACTGAGACCGGAGCATCAGTTCTGCTCCACTTGTTCTATTCTTCCCTAAGCCAGTTTTAGACCTGGGAGATCTTTAGCTCCATTAGTT
Organism: Nothoprocta pentlandii; assembly: GCA_013398315.1. Taxonomy (NCBI): domain Eukaryota; kingdom Metazoa; phylum Chordata; class Aves; order Tinamiformes; family Tinamidae; genus Nothoprocta; species Nothoprocta pentlandii. Next base: position 762,787 of record VZSG01000314.1, read on the forward strand.
CTGTGGGTGTGGAGAAGCATAAGCGGACAAGGCATTTCTTCTTAGCTTGTCCAAGGGGACTGCTAGGCAATTGGTGCTTCTTTGAAGTTTAAAAGCAAATCCTGACAGCTGCTGGCCACATTAAAATGTTTGTGTGTTGGATGTTGGTAGGGCAGCTCCTTCCTGCTGGATGTCTCTTTTCCAAAAATAATGCAGCAGTTATAATATGCAGATTCCCAAATCTGCATATCCCAAATAATGCAGAATATGAGCAGTGATGCTCATATTCTGGAGACCAATTCTGCTGGTTGTCTTAAAGTGGCAAAGGATAACTTAGTAGATGCTGAGCTTCCTTAGGATCAGCTGATGCTGAAATGAGACATTTGCAAGAGGAGTGAGACAGGAGAGACTAAACTGCCTTCATATATAACATATACATATCTAGGGTAACTGAGAAGTCCTAAAGTGTTGGGCACAGGTAAGCAATTCCAATGGACACATTCCGTTGGAGACTGAAATGAGAGATGCTCATCTGGGATAAGCAGAATCCCCAGAAGCATCATATCTCTTGAGACCCACTTGCTGGAGATGGGAAGTGGTGGGATGTTTTTTTTCCTGTCATACCAAGTGTCACCATTTTCTGCCAATTCATATATGGCTTGCACTTGTGTTTATAATCTATAGTCATCACAAATGGTCTTTGGCAAAAGATATAAGTCTTTTGGGTCTCACGTTAACAAGTGATAATGAGATATGGTTTCAGAACCTACGTATGTAGTTAAAGGAAGGGTTTTGCTATATCTTTAGCTGGCTCAAAGGTTTCTGGTGCTGTTCTGTTCCTGTTGTGCTCTGACGAATCTCCAGGGTATTCCTGAGCTCGTGTTAAGATCTGCTGTAAAGGAGCTAGTAGTACAAACACTCTTAAGAGACTTAAGTCTCTTAAGTTTGTCACCGTATTAATAATAATTTGCTTAAACCTTCCAAAAAGATCTTTCTTTTTCTTTTCAAAGTGCATTCCCCAATCCAGTTATTTGTTATGGGTGTGTATGACTTGTTATTCAGCAGATGATTTAAAGGATTTAAAAATTAACATTCCCTCCTAAAGATCGACTTTTAACACTTATTTTCATTTCTGATGCTCCTCTTTTGCTCTTGAGCTACATTTATTGCTAGTAGGGCTTGTTTATAATGCTTGAATGTAATTTTGAAGGAAACTTCTTTTTGTGAATCTCCTGGCTTAATTTATAGGCATCAAGAAGCTGCGCTCTCAGAATAAAGGACTACTTTTAAAAGAAATTTTTTACCTTCCACATAGAAATTTACCTGTCAGTTTAACTTTTTGAACACAATGAATATTCTCCTGAAAGCATTTTGCATCGGGGAACAGAAAGGCAGCTGGATAACTTTTTTTTTGTTTGCTTTTATGTACAAGAGAACACTGCAGAGATAAGGGAAGCCGTAAGAAAGGTTACACACCTAGCAGAAGCAAATATCTTTGCCCCGAGTGAATGGGAAGGGCGTGGAACGCTTAGCTACCAATAAAGGTGCTAAAATCCCACGCGAGTGACAAGTTAGAGGTTTCAGTAAATGTAGGTAGCTTGGAGTGTAGAGAACTCAGCCGCATTGCTCGCAGCAAAGCAGCAGTGCTGCGGGTGGCAGCTGGACTCGCATTCCCGGCTTATCTGATGGGGGTGTTCAAGAAACTTCTCGTGTGTTGGAGGAAATACAAACTCGGTGCTATTAAATGATCTGGAATAAAGCAGGCTCCTACCAGTCATAGCTTGTTTGTGACAGAGTAGTGCCCAGCAGAAACTAATGGGGAAAGAATCATTACAAACCTGAATTTCTCCATTTGAGTTTTGGGTGTTGAAAGAGCAGAGTGGAAACTGAGACCTCCCTTCCGCGTTTGAGAGCAGATAGAGCCAGCCAGTGACCCAGAATAAAGGTTGTTATTGCTAGCGATAATACTGGGAGCAAGTACAGCGTTTTATAGGCTCTCTTCCTCCTAAGTTTCTGGACTTTGCACTGGCTTAATGAAAGCTGTGTCAGCCCCTGCCTCTGCTGTGCGTGGTTTGCATCTCGGAGTGTGCCAGACAGCTGTTTTGCAGGCTGGGCTAATAAGAAGCTGAAGAAATAGCAAAGCCCGGCTTTAAAATCGGAAGTCTGTCTCCCAGCCGTAAGCTATTTCTGTAGGGTGTGTTGGATGTTGCCCTGTGGTATTTCTTCATTTAAACCTGAAGGTTACGTTGCTGCAGGGTGGCAGTGTGTGCCCAAATCCCCCTGAATTTCAGTTGTGCCCACACTCCTTTGTGCTCCCTGGCAAATCCCAACCTCTGTGTGTGTTTCTTTTTAATCTTAATAGCATTTGTTTTGTTATATTGGTTTTTGGCACGCATATATATTAGCTGTCTAATAGAGATGAGTCACGTTCGAGACACTGCACAAGTGCAGCGCTGTTTATCAAGTAGCAATTTCGTACTTCATTTAAATATATTTCATTTAGCTTGAAGGTGTGTGAGCCTTGGAGAACAGGCTGGACAAGATCTTAAAGCTGCAGTGAGACATTGCAAATGCGATGTCCTATAAGGAGCTACAGCTCTGAAGACCACTATTGGTAGTTGTTTTGGTTACATAGAGAATGAAGATCAGGTGAAAAACATAAAATGCAGAATAAAATACAGAAAGGATAAAGCTTTAAATAAGCCATCTGGGAAACTGATTCCTCAATATAATGCTGGAAGGAAGAATATAACTTATAAAAGAAAAAATAGTATTTACCTTAATTTTGAGCTATTAATAAAGGATCACAAGGAACAAAAATCATGAAATGGAAATTATGAAAAGGAGTAAGCAGGAAGAAAAGAGTATTTCGATCTCTTCTTAAAACATGCCTAAACATTCATGGCACTGTTCGTTCTAACGTCAGGGTGGATGAGGCTATGGTAATTTGTGCCTCTCTGTGCCTCCTAGCACTTGCTCTAGGTACAACAAGGGAATATTCCCTCCTTTCCGAGGTCTCACAGCAGTGGTAGTGAGACTGAATCACAAAATCCTTTAATCTTTTGTCTTTGCCAGGACTCATAGACTAGCCTTGCCTTTGACTTGCTAATACAAAGTCATCCCTGTTGCTAACTTGAGCATTCATTGAAACACAACCAAGTAGACAAGACCTCCGCAGACAGGGGCTTAAAACTACGGAGGCATTTTGGACCATAGAGATGGGATGGTGTAATCTTGACTACAGCACTTCTGTAGATTATTAGCCAACATTTTTTTTCCTCTTCCCTCTCTCTAATCCTTAAAGGCAAGAGATTTTGAAGCCAAGTATTTAAATTCTCTCACCATTCCTTGTAAGCCGCATTTGCTGAAAACTGCTATTGCTGCTGTTTGGGTATTTTGTCTTCATTTGTCAGCAGCTGAAAATACAGAGCCCCAAGTTGAGCGTAGGACTCCAAGTGTGATGTGTTGTTCCCATCAAAACTGTGTTCCAGGCTTAGCTGAGTGTCCAGGATAACACTCCTCCTGGAAATGGGACGGGTTCTTTTTGAACCAGTATAGTGCTACCTGTTTACAATTTGGAATTTGATGTAATGATCCCTTTGTCTTCGACTGTACTTCATCCTGCTGACTTCATGAACTTGCCTTTATTTTAGTGTTTGGCATTTGATACTTGTGTACCATAGTATGATTGTTAAACTTCATTTTGTTGGTATTTATTTTAATAGTACTACTAAAGTAGTACTGCTTTTTTTTTTCTTAACATACTTTTAAAGAAAAATATCTCTGTTTCAGCCTTTATAGTGTTAGATATAAATGATTTTAAGTCTACCCATTCTGTAATCTAAGCAACTTATTAAACTCTCAGAAAGAATTAGTCCAGGAAATTCTTTTGAGATGTCTTTCAGCAGGTTATATAGCATTTCAATGGGGAGTTGTTACTGTCTGCTGAGTGTACTTTTTCAGTCAGATGAGCCCCCATATCTTTCTTTCGCACTTCTCTAGCTTCTTTATTAGCATATTTGGGGAAAATCATGCAGGGAACCTACTAGTGAGGAATTATATTTCACCTGTAGCTTTCCTTTCAACCACTGGGTCAGTGGCTCTGTTGGAAAAGAAGAAACAGGCTTTGAGAGGCAGTAACATTGCATTTCGTTCTTCCCTTGTGTGTTGTTTTGTTTTTGTTTTTTCTTTTTCTGCACAGCAGCTATTTGGGTTCTATGTGGGAAACCTCAGTCCCTGTGGAAAGCTTGAAGGTAATACGCCCAGTCCAGGCTGAAAATAAACAAAATGTTTTTGTCTGAGGGGAAAAGGACTTACCATATTTCTTATGTACTTTTGTTCCTGTGAAGACTGTTTCAGTGAAACCCGATACTGAGAATTTGCAGCAATGACCCATTCGAAGTATGGAAAGAGGACAGGCGTCCCCTTCAGTTGTTTTTGTCCCTGTCAGAATACTGGAGAAAGCAGCACTTGGTTTTGCCTTTGCATTTAAAAAGTAAGCTGAAAGAAACCTTCTGTCAGTATGTTGCTAGCTTTCATCCTAGATATTTTCAGTAACATTACCCACTCAAAGAGAACCATTTCTAAGGTAAATGAAGATTAATAACATCATTTGTGCAGGACCTTTGTTCTAAGGGAACAAAGGGTTGAGGGGTCTGCCTAAATTGTCTTCTTGGAATGGACTATATAATGCACTGTGAGCTTTAGCTGTTGTATTTTTCACTTGGAAATATTACTTTGTTACTGGGAGGATTTACTTTGGTTCTTGCTGTGTTTTTAATCCTACTTCACCTGTAACTTTTCTCCTGCAAGAATTGGTTATGAGGCAGGGAGGCTGTGCAGATGCAGAGCCGCTGGAGCGACCTCGGTCTCTGAGAAGGAGCAGGGACTTCTGAGGCTCGTGTTGCTGATAGATAATGGCAAGTGGAGCCCCCCATCTGCAGCAGAGTCCATAGGTTCCCACCTTGGCCCCTTCCAGACAGAATAACAGATCCAGAAGAGCAGGTGCTTGCTGATATCTTTGTATGTTTTTCATTATTGTTTGAAAATAGTTACTGCCTTTTGCAGTATCCCATATATGCCATCTATTGTAGACATCTCTGAGCATGCATTAAATACGGTTCTGTTATTTTCTATTATTTCTTTTATAATTATTTTCATTATTTGTATTGGTTTCTATTTTAATGAGGCTTTGTACTCCTATAAAAAAGGATCAGAAGTTGAAACGATTGCATCCTTGCCTGCTGAGAGGGGATACTGCGGTGTATCTTCCCATGTGTCTTGCATTCCAAAGCTTTGACTATACGTTTTATGCTCCTCACTACAACAGTACTTTTAAGTATTTAAAACCTTTCAAATGTCCAGCCAGACTCCAGGATAGTGAGGGAGAGGAAAGGTACCAAGAAGGGTTTTTATGGGTATGCTATTAGCAAAAGGAAGTTCAAGGGGAGTGTGGACCTAGTAGTGGGAGGAGACCACCTGTAATATAGATGGTATGGGAAAGTGTGGGGGGCTCGAACCTCTTTGTCTTGGTCTTTGCGGGCAGAACTCTCAGACCTCTCCATGTGCCAATGCAGGTTGGGAAGGAGATGGAAATCAAGGAGAGGGGAAAATAGGGCTAATATTGTGCCCATCTTCATGACAGTCTGGAAGGAAGACTCTGGAAGCTCTAGGCTTGTCAGCTATATTTCAGTCCCTGGGAGGCTGCCCCCGCTTAGCATCTATCTCCTAATGCAGATGGTCAAGAAACTCCTCTCTAATGGTGTGCACTATTTGGTAGCAAAGATGTGTTTAACCAGTCTCCTTCCCTTCTATGGCAAACTGGCTGGCGATACCGAATGAGAGGACCACAGTGAATATAGTGCATCTTGATTCAGCTAAGGCTTTGGTTGCCATCTGCCACAGCATTTAAAAATTGAGGAAATACAGGCTGGATTAGCAAACTGTGTAATTGATTAAAAATCAGCTGGATCGCTTGGCTCAAAGAACAGTCATCAGTGGTTCAGTATCCAGCTGGCAGCTGATTTGTCAGTGATTTGGATTAAAATAAATATTTGCAAATGACACTAAGCTAGTGGGAATGGCTGGCATGAAGTATGGCAAAGCTTGAATGCAAAGAGATCTTGAAAAGTAAAGATTTGGGCTGCGAGAGACTTTGTGAGGCTGAACACAAAGTACCAGGTTTCACACCTGAGGTGCAACAGTGGCTCAAATCAGTCCAGGCTGGGGACACCCCCGCTAAATAACAGCTCAGAGGTTGTGGGTGATGCCAAGATGTGACTATGACCAGTAGCGCACGGGCTTTGTCAGTGCAGCAAACTGGCAGTGGGCTTAAGAATATGGCAAACAGATCAGGGGAAATCACACCTCTGTACGGAGCACTGAGCCTACACCTAGGATATTCATTTGGGATCTTCTCATTTAAATGTTGAGAAAATGCAGGTGTCAGATATGTGACTACCGAGATGGTCCATGTGGCCTACAGAGAGAGGCTGAAGGAGTGGGTTTTAGTGTGAATTAGCTAAAGGGGAGATCTAATAGCAGCCTGCAACTACTTTGAGGGCAGATTACAAAGATAATAGGGCCAAACCCTTCTTGGTAGCGGCAAGACGAGAGCTCTGAGAAGTTCAGGCTAGACATTATGGGGAAAAAAAAAAAAACACCAGGAAGATAATGCAGCACTAGAGCAGATTATGTAGAGAAGCCACCACCCTTCAGTGTTCTCAGGAGTTGGCCACATGCTCTGTCCTTATTTTGTCTGGATCTGCAAGGCTAAGGATATCGTGGAACCTCCTGTGTGTGTGTTATACAATTTTGCATTGCTTTCGTTTGTTTTTCTCTTATTTTTCTTGGCCTGTGTGTGTATCTAGAGAGACATGAAGTCTTTCTGAAGTCAGTGAAGACACTACTGCATGCTCTGGCAGCTGGCTTCCCACAGACTACGTGTATGACAAAGGGGGAGGGGGAAAGGCAGCAGGAAAAGAAATCCAGTGGTGTTCCTTTGAGCAGAAATGCTGTATTTGGTAATGGCAGCAGTAGTCCTTTGAGCTTTGTCCTAGAAGAGCATGATAATCTTCCTGACTTCCCAATTGCAGCCTTGCTTTTCTTACCAAGTGACTGCAGGCTAGGCACAGGTTCTCTTTTTAATCTTCCCATAACGAGAGTTCTCTCACTGAAGGACCTCTAATACTTGAGTTGGGAGAATCTTTGATGTCTTTACAGGGCTCCTTGCTTCAAGTCAAGTTCTTCTATATCAAAACAAGAGGCCAAGGAGGCAGGATGAGGGTGCCTGGGTGTCTTTGTGTGCGTATCCATGCATGAGTGTTTGACTATGTGGGCGAGCTGGGAATTCCTCAGAAGCAGTTTCTCCCCAAAAGCCTTTATATTCCCCCAAATCAGCAGTTCTGTCACAAGGGCTTTTTCTATCCCTGATGGTTACAGTGTTTTGAGCAGTTCAGACTGAGCATAACAGGAAGGAAAAAAAATTAAGAGCAGTAGAGACATTATGAATTCATAGAGTATGTTTAGCAATCGCTGCCAGTGGCTTCAAGAGCTCATAAAGACTATATATATATTGGCTCCAGAAGACAAAGTTTGTATATAAAGGATAAAAATTTGCCTGCTGAAGAAGTGTAGTCCAAATCTTTTTTTTTTTTTTTTTTTTTTTTTTTCTAACAATCTCCAATATCCAGCAACTTTCTGTATGGACTAGCACACCACTTGTTGCTGCTTAGCCCAACTCCTACTTAGTTTCAGAAATAGTGCACCATTCTAAGCTGCTTTGTATGGAACCGATGATAATTTTATAATCGTGTACTCCAAGTATTCCGTAGTGGCCGTTTGTTGTGAACCTGGACTGAAAAACAGAAGGGAGGAGCTCCTGAGTTTCTGATTGAAAGCAATATGGGGCAGAGGGTCATGTGAGGGTCCCTGGCTCTTAAATCAAGGCACTGGCACTTGGACTTCATTGCATAACCCTCTGGAGCTGTTTTGTCTGGGCAACGTGTTGCTTGGGCAGTTCTTTGAGTATAGGCTGTTGGGTTGAGGCCTTTTGCCAACTGATTGCCCAACTTCTATCCCTTGTTTCTTATCTTGCGATCTGTTCTCTAGTACAATTATTTACACATGCAAGAGTTTGTTTTGGTTAAAAAAAAAAAATCTAATTTGTCCATGAATACCTTGCTTGTTTTGTTGCTTTATTTTTTAATGCCATCAACTTTGCCCTTGTAGTCCATAGTGTCTCTAGACTTGAATTTTAGAATTGGGTTTTGAAGTTAAAGAATTAATGGCTTAATTTTACAAGGGTTGTAATCAGGCAGTAGCTAGCTAGCTGGAGCATCTCCTCTCAAGACTCAAAGCTGGGATTTATTGTCTTTAAAGCTTTATTGTGACTGTGTTGGATACCGTGTTAATGGTACCATATTAATAATGTCCTAGGACTGAGATGTCCTCGTGTTGAGTGTTGAAGGATCAGTCAGCAAGATGAATTCATAACTTTAAATAGATTTTGTAAGACCTACTAAAGTGTGTATAACAACTGTCAGAAAGGCAGAATTGTGTGTGTTATAATTATTACTCCTATGGGCTCCAGATGATTAGAAGAGGGCAGATTTCTTCCTTGTTTTTTCCCCAACATTGCCTCTTCACCAAGCTGCCTTCCCCCAAGGCCTAGTTGTACCCTGTAAATGTGAAAACTTATGTCTGCTGCTGTGGTTCATGTTCCCTTCTCAATTTCTTTGCTCTTTATTTTTGAAAAGCAGTAACTTTAGTCTGCAGTCTCCACTTCTTTCCAGGTAAGTGTTTCCCCTCTGCACCACAGCAGTGACTCAGTTTCTGGAACACTGGTGTATGAGGTCATTAGATGTATATGCCTGGCATTGCATGTTTTCTTTGCCAGGTATCTGATCTGCCTGTCACCTTCAATATAAAAGGAGTATTTTCAGCTGTATTTAATGTCATAACATTGCATGAATTGAAGATAGTTTAGCTCTGTTAGCCTCCCTCTTATCTGGAGGGAAAAAAAGTAAGATTTAATCAGTTTGTCAAGATGCTGAAAAAAAGATACCTGATAGGTGAATAGTTGTTGAGAAAAAATAAGATGTGCTTTTAGCAGATAAAAATAAGGTATGTGATGGTTGTCTCTTCTGCTCCATAGTGCTAGGTGTGCGCCAGCTTGTTCTAACATGTAACTGAGGCAGCGCCAGGTTCCTCGTGAGGCTTTCGTAAACAGTTGAGCACAGCTGTTGAGCTCTTGCAGCCAGAGGAGGGCCCTGCTATTTCCTGGCTCTAGGTATGATGAAAACATCACTGGTGGAGGACTCCTTGGAGTGCTCTACAGAGCATACTCCATCCTTACTCATCTTAATGGTTTAGCCTCTAGATTATCAATAGATTTAAGAAATTTCTTTATGCTGAGTAGTGTCTTTGGTGTAGCCTTTCAACACCTCTTAAACTCATCTACAGCGAATTAAATATTCATTTAATTGATAAATTGCATTTAATCAACTCTTCAGGATAAATGCTTAATGTAAGTGCAGGGAACTTAATCAGAGTAGGTCTAGCAGGGCTGTCTCACTTGGATTACCTCACTCGGAAGTGGTTCAGCTTTCAGAGAATTCCTTCTCTCTAAGGAGCAGGAGGTGCTCCCAAATAAGGCAGCCACCTGTAAGAAAACATGTGGGGGAGAAATGAGGAATGGCAGTTGCCCTATAGCAACAGGGCACTTTCCTAGGTGATCCGCATCCCAAGGCAAACAAGTTGCAACTCGCAGCTTCGCCTGTACGTCTCCTCCAGGGTCTCAAAGACAACTGGCAGCTCTTTGCGATACCCTGAGGTTTGAAGCAATGGCTTGGGGTGGATACAAACAAATTAGTTAAACCTGTGCCTTTCTGAAAGTTGTTCTTTGATCACGGGTAGTTCTTGGAGGAGACTCAGATCGTGGCAGGGCGTTATTCAAAAATACATGAACAACGCCCTGGTGGTTAGACTCTCCCCCCTGCTTCTTTTTCCGTGCCTGTGTACCCATGTAAATAGGCATTTTGGACTAGAGAAAAAGGGAAGATTATTTAAGCCAGAGCTTCATGTTCAACATTATTCTTGTGCTTCATCAAATTCCTACAGTTTAATACTTAGTCTAGTCTTAGCCTTTATCCTAAAAATACAAAGCAACCAACTGCTTTAGCAGCAATGAAAGACAGGAGGCAGCTGGAACATAACATGAAAAAATATTTTGTTTCATAAAAACTGTCCCAAGCAAATCTGCATTAATTCAATAGTTTTGTTTGTTTGTTTTTTATATGAAGATATTAAAATCACTTCCAGGATCAATGCCTATAGAATGCCTTCTCTGATTGAACTCTGGATAAACTTTTAATCACTGTCCTTTGAGCCCAATGACTGGGGCAGTTTTTCACTCACTGTCACCCATTATCCACCGGCCTGGACTGCTGTGTCCCAGCATGCAAGGATGCCAGGGGAGGCCACGGTAAAAGCCTAGCCAAATTAAACAACATTCGCTTCTCTCTGATCCCCAGATTTACAAAGAGAGTGTTATTTAACATGTTGATTATGTGCAACTGGTGAGTTGATGATGGAGCGTTCTGCATCTGACTCGGAATTGCTTATCTTCCACCCCCCACACACACAACCTTTAATATTTTCTAAACAGTGATACGGAGGACTGAGTTTCTCTTAACCCGCAGGCTCTTGTTATATCAACAGTCATGTGTGCTCGGTTGCTCAGCCCAAATAAACCTGGTGACGTGCTGCCTGTCTTCGCGAAGCAGCACAGCTGAACGCCTGCTCTTGCTCTCCTGCGTCACCGGCAAACGGCTGCGCTCAGTTGCAGTTAAAGGCTCCACTGGCTGCATGAGGGTGACTTGGCTAAAGGCTGCTGCGTTGTGGGCATCATCTGAGGGCCAGCAAGCAATGAAACTTCATCTGCAAGGGCAGGGAAGTTGAGCTTGCATGACCTTGCTCCAAAGGAAGCACCAGAGCTTGCTCTGGCTCTGTTGCTAAAGCGTGCAAGGCTGGAAATGAGACTCATATTTCTAATAGCAATATGCTTGGCAGTGGGAATTGGGGCTGTAAACACCTGATTCTACAATAACTTAATCACTTGTCAGACTGTAAAAAACACTTGTTAATGCTAGTGGTTTAGGTTTAATTGAACATTGAAGCATTAAGAGTTTATGGGAATTCTCTGCTCTTTTTATTTCTTAATGAAAGTGAAAATATTGCTTGGAGACAAATAGCCCCTTACAGGATTATGTGTCTGATTTACAAACAAAGATTTTTTTAGTTATGTCTGTATGGAGGCTCTTCTGCAACTGTGGAGAACTGATGGTGCAGTCTTTGCAATCACTACTGAGTGGTTTCATTTTTAACTAAATTACTAATCCAACTAAAAGCTAATGAGGGGTAACGCCAGGAGATTTTGGAAATGGACCTCTTCAGTGTCCCTAATAATGCTCTCATATCTCCATGTTAGAAGAAGAGATTGGTGTATTTCTTGCTATTTGTTTCCTAGAATGAAAAGACAAAAACCCCCAAACAACAACAAACTGTTTAACAAAAAGAGCCAGTGGTCATTTCAAGCTACTGTGGTGGTCGCTGTTCAGCTGTGTGCATCTCTTTGGCCAGCTAAGAGTGTCTTGCTCTGATCTGTCTGGAGGCCTAGACTCTGTGAGAAAGGCTTTTAAGAAAGAGAAAGGTCAAGCCCAGCGGAGCTTTGGTTGAGGGGAAATGCCCACATACAAAAAGCCAACCACAAGGTGTTGTGTCCTGTGGTGTAACCCTTCCTTGGGTTTTATTTCTGCTATAGTCCTTTGGATTTGTTTCCATTTGATATGTAAATGGCAGGAATACGGAAGGAATCCATTTGATGGCAAGGAGACAGGATGGGCAGCTAAATGAAAGTGAAACACAACTGAGAACTTTTAACTTGCACATGTGCTCATTTTCCTGCAGATTGGAAACTGTAGCAAATAGGCTTTTAGATCAAAGCCATTGCAGGGTAGCCTTCCACTTGTAAGCTTGCATGCATATTGGTATGTCCTGTAACCTTGATAATGCGTCTTCTTTTGTATCTGTATTTTCTCTAACAAATTCTAAAAGCAAAAACAATCTTTGAAAATATATCCAAGGAAAGTGCTGCCGGGTTATGTGCCTTCCAAGCAGGCAGCAAAAACTGGAGCTTGCAGGGAGCCTGACAAAGCCATAGGCAGATATTTCTGATAATTTGCTTGTCTCTTTACAATCTTTGATTATTTTTTGAAAACATCTTTTTTTCAAATACTGATTACTGCTCTTTTTCTATGTACTAGCTGTGGTGCTAGGGCCTTGCTAATAATTGCTGCCTTTGTGCTTTCAGTCCATTAATTAACTTGATTGAGGGGTCTTGTTGGGTCTTGAAATGTGTAACAAATCTAATTTTGCTCTACTCAGGCTTTCTTCTCCTCGTGTTGACACTATTTCTAGCTTATTTTTTTTCCCTTTAAAAAGTCCTTTTTCATTCTTCAAAATGAAAATAACCAGAATGTTGCAGTGCTGTGCCCATCTCAATGGTGTAAGGCAACAGGCCTTCAAATGTGAACATCTGATTATAACAGAGCAAAAAATATTAAATTCTGTAGCATGGTAAGAATTCATCATGTCCAAAACAATTCCTCAGCCCTGAGAAGGTCGCAGTGCTGAACTTCTTTTCAATGATGTAAAGCTGGATCTGGCCCTGGCTTTTGTTTGTTCAGTGGGGACTTCATTTGGTGGGTGTGATTTCTGTGAATTGGAAGCATTATCAATCCTAATTTCCCTTGTAATTACACTAGTGAGTTTTTATATAAACCACATGGCTATTCACATTGCATCTTTTCTCTTTCTAGGAAAAAAAAGTTGCAGATTTTTCCTAAATTGCATATTCTATACTAATCCTATTATGCTTATAAATGTCTTCTCTGCTTTACACTATATTTAATATTTTTGGTGGAGTACTTGCCTAATCTTTCTGCATTGGTTAAACTGCTAGTTACAAACCTATAATTTTAAGAGATTTTGCTGACTTTCTGAATCTGTATTTCTGATTCTCTTCAGAATAAGTGGAGTTAATATCTTTGGAGGGGGCCTGTGCCTGAGTATATGAAAGAGCCAACAAGGGAGAGTGCTGTTTGAAATTTGTTGGCTAGCTGAATAAGAGATTGTCATTTTGCATTTTAAACCTGTCCAGCTTCTGAGGAAGGGCCAGAACTTAGAGCTCTGTCTTCAAGTTTTGAGTGGTCACTGTTTCCACTTGCCCATCCTTCATCTGATGGCTGTAGTTGTCGAGATGAACCTTAGTGTGGCAAATTTAGCACTTTGTAAGATTTTTTGCCAGGTAAGGGATTTAATGTTAGCATAATGTGGAAGTATTTTTCTGCACAGATAGCATAGAGGAGCTTTAAAAAGCAGACCCAGGCATACCTGAATGTGAGTGAAGGGAAGATACGCGGTGAGCAGCATTCTGCTGGCAGAGCAGGGTGCTTGTGAGGAAGCTGTGATGGTCTCACGCAGAGGTAACTGCTGCTCTGTCACACGCACTTCTGCATCCCGGCTGCACTTATGGTAGAGCTCGAGAGGCCTCCTGTGCAGAGGATTTCTGGGCTTTTGCTGAAGGCGCCTGCAGAAGCTTAGGCAGGAAAGTAAATTCCTGCAGGCCATGTGGTGCGGTCTTTCCAAAGGAGTCTACACTTCAACACCTTGGCAGTTTTCCAGAGCTGAAAGCATCAGCCGCAGGGCACAGGCACAAGGCATGGCAGCCTAGTGGCTGCCCCACTGCTCAGAGGCTTCAGGCCCTCCTGCTTGCCCTGCTCTCCCACACACAACAGACAGCTCTGCAGTTGTGAGAAGCATCACACGGGGCTGCAGCCTGGCCTCCAAGTGCGTGTTTGTGTGGGGAAGCGGCTTGGAAAGCACCATGGGCTTACATCAAACTTGCTTTTTTTTTTTGCAGGAGGGAGCTGTTTAGGCTCCCTTCTGCAGGCGCTGCTGTACTGCAGAGCAAGGCACCTGATGACACTGACATAAACCATTGGACTGGGAGCAAAATCTCTAATGTGGTTAGCTGGTCCTGCCTGGCCCTGCAGCCTTCCTTCAGATGGAAGCACTTCTGGCTTGTAGCACATGCGCACATGGGGAGGCCCGTTCGGCGAAAGCTGCCTCTGTGCTGCAGGACGGCTGCCCGAGAGCCTCATCCACAGAATGTTTGCTCTAGACAACCGTGTGCATCCTTGAGAAAGGATATAAGCTGGGTGTACATCTGTTAAAGGTGTGTGTCGTGTATGTGCATATGGTGAATGGTGTTTGTATAACCACATTTGTTTCAACCACTTAGATTCATGGAGGCGTCAAGTGAAGACATGCAAGAAAGCTAAAGGGTCTTTTGAGGCTTTGGTGGTCTCCCTTAGCATAAAAAAGAAGAGACTCTTTGCTGATCTCTCCTAATAGCACTTCCCTCTTTGTCCCTGCTCTCCTTGTCTCAGCTCTCCTTGCTCTAGTTCAGCTTGGCTTCTGCTGATGTTCAGTGGCGTTTCTCGGTCGCAATGTCAAATCATTATCTAGAATCTTCTCTAGCTCACCAGCCAAAGGGCACCTGTGTCCTGTCACAACATGCGCAGGAAGGCAACCGGCAGCCATGCAAGGGATGCACCATGTGCGTTGGCTGGTGTCTTCCCTTAGAAAGAGGCTGCTCATTTCAGCACTTGGAGTTCGATACGATCAAATTCTGACCCGTCTTCCAAGGATTCAGGACTGTAAGTTACATCCCAGCTGGAATGATGTAGATTAGGAAGTCTCAGTCTCAAAAGCTCTTGTTCCCTGTATCCATTAATTCTTAGCTCCCTCGTGGTTTCTGGAGCTGCATGCTTGAATTTGATGGCCATAATGTAGTTTGAGCAGACAAGGGTGGAAAGGAATCTTCCAGTACAAATAACATTTACTGTGCCTCTGCATATAGAAATGTGGCAGAGTAGCCTGCCTGTATCTGAAGTAAGAGCAATCAGTATCCACTTTTAATTAAAAAAAAAAAAAAAATGCAGCTAAGGATTTTTACTGCTTTATTGTGTATGATGACTGGAATTTTTAGCTATTGCCTTAGGGTCTCACTTAGAAATGTTGACGGTGCTCCTCTCTTTGAAGAGGTGGATGATGCCACTTGTACGTGCAGGTGATGGGGACAATAAACAGCAACTTTCACCTTCACCCAAGTCCTGAATAATAAAAATGTCAGCTGATGTTAGTGCTGTCAATAGTAATTGCGCTCACTTATAGGGCACACACTGTAGTAGCATCTGCTTGTCCTTTGTGTGGCTTTCAGAGGGAGTAAGAGGTCTTCAGTCAAAGACAGCATCCCCTTCATTTGACCTCCGACTTGATAGAAATGCCAAGTACCTGCATAAGGCTTAGCCCACCCTCAGAAGAAATGCATTCCCGCTGCCTGTTTGGATACACCTGTGGCTGGCTGGAGCAAAAGGCCTTATTGGACAGGCTGAACACATGGGGCAGTTCTCCCTTCTGGTAAGGTAGTCACTGGAAAGTGATCAAGTTCCATGCTCCTTCTTTTCCATGAACAGGATGGTCATCTAGAGACTCCTGGCATTCCAGGTGCCACTGGGTTTTCAAGAGCTGCACAGTAAAACCCAGCTGATATAAATGCATGTGTGGAAAACAACTCTCCAAAAAGAGCTTTCAGAAAGGGCTGACATCATACGAATGACTTTACCAAGCTGGCCCACATGAACTGCCTGCTTCAGTGAGAGGCGGGCTGTGTTTGGGAAGCGGGGAAGGAAGTGCCTGAAAGCAGGGACCTGTGAACTGACTAAGGGAAAGGAAATCAGATCCTCGCATCTCAGCTGACTTCTTGAACACCTTGTGTGTTTTAAGTGTTGCTGTGTGTGTGACATCTTTCCAGCTGGGTGATTGGCATGGTTTAGACTGTTCTGTGTTTGCTGTGACCATTCAGTAAACCCCTTTCTGCTGTTCTCTTCCCGCCCACGTGGGCTTTGGTATTACTATGCTCTGCTGATGTTCTAGCGAGTCCACAAGTTTGCACTACAACAATGATGCAAAGTCCTTTCTGCATTTATTCTGAGTATTCTGAAGCACTGGAAAATAAAATCTTTGTTCCCCGCCCTTTTTTCCATGTTTTGTTTTGGGTGTGTTGGTTTTGTTCATTGTTTTTGGCTTTTCCTCCACAAGAGATTACACTTACATAGGAGGTACTAAACTTGGACTGATACAAGACTAGGAAACGGCCACAAACTGAAGCACCAAAAGTTCTGCAGGAACTTAAGGAAAAAATTCTTAACAATGAAGGTGACAGAGCCCTGGAACAGGCTACCCAGGGAGGTTGTGGAGTCTCCTTCTCTGGGGATCTTCCAAACCTGCTTGGATGCAGCCCTGTGCCCCGTGCTCTAGGTGACCCTGCGTGTTGGACTAGATGATCTCTAGAAGTCCCTTCCAACCTTAAGGATTCTGTAAGACACTTGAGCAACGTTGTGCTCACATGGTGAAAGGTATCCTGAGAAGTCCCATGTTTCTATCCTAGGTCCTGCCTTTAGTTGTGCGGAGGGTCGTGCCCGGCGAGTGTCAAATATGGTGACCCGTTTATTTATGCAGGTGTCTCCTGTATGCCGCTTACACAGACTTTCCCCTCTGCCCTCAATCCTAGATGTCCTGTTAAGAGGAAAGGAATTGTTATTTGTCTCTTGTAATTATTCTGTCCTTTTCCGACCCTTTACCAGGGAGTGAACACTGATTTTGTTTTGTTTTGTTTTCACTAATTTCTCTAAGGGGCAAAATTGAATTTTTTCTCCTCTCAGCTCAAAAAATTTCTGCACACCTTCAGGAATGTTGCCTGTTTCTCAGGGCTGAACTAAGTTTAAATTTGCAAGCAGTAGCAGGCTCTGAAACTATGCTGCTGTTCCTGTCCTGATGGAATGGGAGGCTCCATGATCATTTGAAATGTGGCATAGCTGCCAGTGAGCTTGGAGCTAGAACTAGAAGCTGAGTGAGTGGGTGGCTGACAGAAGATAACCTAGAGTCTTATAGGAGCTCAAGCACATTAGTTCCGTGGAAAAACAATGTGTTTGGAAGGAACTTTTTTTTTTTATCCTAATGCTAGAATTGGTTGTGTGTCACAAGGGAGCCATACAAGCATAATTTTAAGCATGCAAATACAGTTCTTTCCATGGTCTTATGAAGCTGTTCGTTAGGTCACCCTGAGAAGAGCATGGGACAGAGACTAAGGTTGGAGGTAGTTGCAGAGAGCTGCATGCCCTCTCTACATGGGCATGGTCCCATCTCTACGTGGCAGTGTACAGAGACCAGAGCTTGTACGGGCATTGCAGCACAGTGAGAGAGCATGATTTCTAGAGCAGCTTTTGGAAGCCTAGCCACTTCCTCAGGCATGTCCTTGGCTGTGGGTGCCACAGCAATTGTGCTGTATAATACACAACTTGGTATTAAGAGCTAGCTCTGATGTCCTCGCTGGAGTTGTCACCCAGATGCCTGGTTTCACAGTAGTCACATCCCCCCGTTATCCAGGCTTGGATGTCGCAAAGATCAGAGTCTGGCGGCAGCACCTGAATGTGCTGGTGAACCTGGGGCCTTGGCTATCAAGAGCAAAGCAAGGTAAAGGGCAGACCAGGGGCTGAGGCTTCTCATAAGCCCATACAGCTTTATGTATGGCCGAGGAGCACCTCTGGGGCGCCGGGAAGCGGTGCTCACAGGGATCGCTGGGAACTCACAATGCTAAACAATGTGGCCAGCAGAGCTACTGCAGCCCTAGGAGTATCTTGGGGGTAAAAAATGCATTAGTAACAGTCAGGTGTATGAGTACAGAGTAGATAGTTTCAGCAGACACCAAGGAGAAGAAAAGCTGATCCCATGAAAATGGAGCAGCATTGGGCCTGTGAAACTATCTTGCTACAAATACACCTTTACTAGTTTCACAGAGACTAAAATTTGGTGTGTGTGTGTGCGTAAAAATATTTAATGTATCGTAGCATACATAATGGAGCTTTCTTCAGAACTAAGTCTAGCCTACCTGCTAATCTTTGTGGCACTGTTCAGTTTGGGAGACGTTGCAGTTATTTGATGTTGACCTTTTTCTTTGTAGTGGTTTAGTTTAATTTTCTTGTTATCATTTTGTTTCTTAGTGGGTATGCAGGATGCTTGATGTAAACCTGGACCATTTGACAGGCTGTATTTTTAAGCCCAACTTCAGATATTTTTTGAAATCTGTTAATACTTTGCTGCAATCTAAAAGTCTCTAGTCAGACTCAGCAGTTGACATTCATTTAAGTCATGTTCATATAATGCTCTGTACTCGGTTATTCCGTAGCACTTCTGGTGCTTTTCAGAGCTTTTCAAATGTGGGCAGGTAAGCCAAGAAGATATCCAGCTTTTCTCAGTCTTGACATGCACAGCAGTCACTTTTTGTGCTGTGTCTGCACTAGGCTGAGAGTCTTTCTGGCCCCCATGTTCCCTCTTCATCTTCTTGGGAAGAACCTGTCAAAGAATTAGTGAATCCCTGAAACTAGCTGTCATCTAGCTGAGCTGAGACAGTTGGGGTAAAGCATCCCTGGTTTCATGAAATTGCCATTTTCTTCTTGTCTCCTCCCTCCAAAAGGAAAAAGCTTGTTAAAACCTTCTGCCTACTTAAACATATAAAGTCTTGAAGTGTTTTTAATTAAAGAATTTAATCTTTGGTTTTATTTTCAGATTTTAACCGGGTAGAATTTCCCTCTCTTTCCTGAGACTTAAAGTCTTTGGCACCTAAAGATTTAGACCTGCTTTAGCTGTAGCCTATGTAGGTTGTAGTGTGGCTCTGGAGGGTTTTATAAACTTGTTGATTTGAGTCCTTGTGGGAGGATCCATCAGTAAATCCACATAAAACAGTACATTTTATCCAACGGATCTTTGGCTAGAAATTGGGATTGAGTTGTGAATTTAATCATGCTTTAGATGTACTCCTGGGATTTTTGCCTGTTAATGAGTGATGATTAGCCAGCCTAAGCCTGCTTATAGCGCTTCTTAGAGTGGCCATCCCCAAAATCAGTCTCCAGGAACAAGAAGGAAACAGGAGAATGTCTTCTCTACGGTGTGACTTCACAACTCCTTTATTTTCCATCTCCTCTTAGAAAATACCTTGGATACTCAAACACTCCTTTTGTTGGATGTAGTCTGAAGGTCTTCTGCAATGGTTTTACAGTGTGGGTTTTTTTTATATGTTCTATTATTATTATTATTATTATTATTATTAAATGCCTCTGTGTTCTAGGAAATGGTGAGTTAGGCAAATGAGTTGATCAAAAGCAGCCAGGGTATGCCTGGGCACGGAGCCCCTTTTGTTCATGTGTGTGTTAGTTCAAAGTCTGCCCCTGCAGTTAACCAGCCTTGGGGAAAGAGTGGCCCTTCTACCCCAAAATGTCAGGCAAAACTCCTCTTGAACAAGTCTATAAGGCTGCTGCAGTGTGTGCAGAGAGGTACTGAAAGTCTGACCATTATGGTTTCAAGGTTTCTCAAAGAGCAAAGGGCAGCGAGGCAGGAGTGGATCTAACGTTCTTCAACTGGTCTCAGCACTGCTACGCAGATTCTAAAACCACATTGAGTCATAGAGCTTGAAGCTCTTCTGGTTATAACATGCCAGTATTTTACTAAAAGATCGTATAAATTTAAGACCTTGCGTAAGCCCAAAGCTAACTGGATGCCACATTAATCCCAGCTGGATTCGGAGTGTTGTCTACGTTCCCAGAAGATGCATCCTAATGAAATTTCAGGTTCCAAAAGGAAATGTTTTGTGTTCATTGCTATTGTCCCTGCTAGAAAATCCCCTTGTTGTGGTTAGTCATAGTGTAGTCCTGTGGGTTTGTTTGTTGTATTTTTTTTTTCTTGAGTCAGATCAAGACTTTTTTTTTTCTGGGAAAAATTCTTGCCTTTCTCAGATTTTAGAATATAGAATAGATTAAGTGAAATATTTGTTGTTCTCTGATGAGTCCCTCAACATGGAGCTTCCCAACCTTGGGAAGCTGGGAGTGTAACTGAGTATTTCTCAACCTCTACAAACAGGAACGTCAAGGAGCTGTCTCATGCTATTTCAGTTTTGCTTTGTGTTGTTGAAGTAATTTGTCATTTGTAACCTATATATTTGAAATGTCCTGATATATTTGCCTTTGAGGTTTCAAATTGCTCTGAGTTCTCCTTGGTCCTAAGCATCGCTCCACCAGTACCTGTTGATGGTTGAATCAAAGTGTGATTTTGCAGCTTGTATTTTTTAATCAGTTTTCCTAACTTTACACCACATTTCCTAACAGTAAGTTCATAGCTATGTTTAATAGCCTGGTTCATTGCCATGTGTGGATTGCTCTGGAGCTGCTTGGCAAGTTGCTTGTTAGGGAAGGCAGCCCTCACTGTGGGAGAAGGAGGAGGATAAAGAGTTGATGCTTCCATAAAAAGCAGAGTAAAAAACTTGGGAGGCAAATCTCTTACTGGAGGCACTTGCTGCAGAAGACTTCTGAAATGATGTGTGAAGCACTGGTGCTTTTTCTAAATAGAGCAACTCGTGCCAGCCGCATTGCTAGAATTTCATTTCTCAGATCCCTCAAATGAGGCGGGAAATGTAATTTTAAGAAAATAATTACCCTCAATACTGTTAATTCTTCAATAGCAAAATAATAAGGAAAGAAAAGCCAGGTTAAATGCTGTTAACTTTTCTTAAGTGAAATTATTAGGTGAGGTAGGTCCTTTTTTCTGTATCTGACAATTTGTGCATTTGTCTGATGAGGCACAACTGTTAATGTTCTTCAAGCATTTCTTCCAACAAGGCTCCTGAAAAAATTGAAAAGCTATGGAGAGGAAAGCATGAATTTGTTAAATTCCAAGTGATTACACAGCCTTTTTCAGGCAGCAAGGAAGCAGAAAGAAGCAGCTATATCCTCCTTTTTAATGCTAGCGGAGGAAAAGGGGCATTTCTATCTTCTTCACTGTAAAAGTGGGAAAAACAAATGTTCGCGAGCAACTTGATAGCAGGAACAGCTTTACCTGAGCGGGGCGAGTCGTTCAAGCAGCGAGGGTTTCAGAGCGCTGGCTTCCTCGCAGCCACCGCGTTTGCCGGCGCGGGGCCGGGCCGCGCTCCCGCGCCGCGTGCCCGTTGAACGTTAACGGCCGCCGTTAACGGCCGCCGGGGCGCGGCAGCCCAAGGAGGCGCCGCCCTCCGCCTGCCCTGCCGGGCCGGGGGCGCTCAGAGGGCACTGAGGGGGGCTTGCCTCGCTTTGGGGCTTCTTTGTGCCTTTCCGCTTCCTTTCATCCGTTCAGATGATGCTCTTCTTCCCTTCGAGCCGCATCTGTTTCAGTTCGGTTGTGCTTTGATTTTTGTGTCTTCTAACAAGTGCTGCGTTTGCTAAATATAAGGGGAAAAAAAAACATTTTAGAGGCTTTCTTAGCAAACTTCTACTTTGCCCTGCGGCAATTACTGTAACTATAAAGCAGTGACATAAATTCTGTATTGTAAGGCCTCTTAGTAATATCCTGCTTTAAGAAGCTGGCATCTTCTCCACTGCTTTCAGTAGCTTCTTGAACTTTTAAGAATGTCCGTTATTCACCTTTTGCCTTGAAAATAGTAAAGTCATAAGTTAGAGTAATAACTTAAAGCTTACACTAAGTTTTTATGCAATTCGTTTTAACAGGAACCTTAATCCTGTTCTTGGAATTTGAAAAAAAAAAATCCCATTTCTGTGCTGCATTGTTAAGTCAAATTGCAACTTAAAATATGCTGCCTACACCTAAATGTGCTTGACCTTCTCAGAAAAGTGGAGGAATTAAACTCCCTCTCCTTCCTCTGAGTGGAGAAGTCGGGTTTTCCCAACGTGATGGCTTGCAAACCTGGAGAGGAAGGAGTTCCTCGTGTTATGGTTGATGCCGCTCTTTTGTGGAAGGCCAGAAGAAAGACCAGAAAGCCATTTAACTGTCATTCTGTTGAAATCCAGGAGTTGTGCTAGGTTTTGGAATGAAGTGGGAATGCTTGATCGCTTTGAGTTTTCAAAGATAAAATTTAAAAAAAAAAAAAAAAAAAGTGATACAGAAGAGAGCAGGAAAAAGGTGATACAGAAGAGAGCAGGTAGAGAGTTAGTTCCAGAGCTGTCCAAAACTGGACTTCCCTGTATAAAATACAGTTGTAGCCTGAGTATGTTTTTGAGATTTATGTTTATCTAGTTAATTTTTACTCCTAGAATGTTTTCCTCACACACAAATTGGAAATTTGGAGCAAGAGAGTAGAGTGCGTATGGAAAAACTAAAGTGTTAACTCTCTCCCCCTCCTGCCCACTCATAACCTCCAAGCTTTGGTTCTTGCAGTGTTTGAAGCTGAAGCCCTGGAGACCTAAATTCTTGAGGTAACCTCTGAACAAGTGCAGACAGGGAGAGGCTGTTAGAGGTCATTTAACCTTCCTGTTATTGCCCACAGCCTGTGGTTGAGGTTAGTTGTCTTTCCGTGTTCCTGTGCTGCAGTTGGAATGCCAGGTTGCAGCTGTAGTTTTCTTTGCTCTATTTAAAAGGCTGGGAATGTGATTGCAATTAGGAATGTTATTGAGAGTCTTACCAAATTCCACTTGTGTGTGTGTGTATATATATATATATATAAAATATATACATTTTTTCTTCCTCTCTTCTCCTAGAACTCTTCAGATATTCTAGTTTTTCAGAATTTATTTTGCTTCTTGAATAGTGCCATGGCACTGTGTGAATGCAGCTGACATCTAGTAGAACAGCAGATTTCAGACAATGTGTCAAGCAGACATTTACTGGAGACTTTACAGATTTGTTTTCGTGAGCTTTATATGTTGTTTCTGCTACTTAGAACACTTGCAGGATAATAGAGATTTCTTTTTTTCCTTTATGTTGAATTGCAGTGATCCTTGAAAGCTTTAAGAGCAAAATTCAGTGCTGTTGGTATAGCTGTAGACTGGAACAACATGTCAGTTATATCATTTTGGAAGAAAATAAGTATCAACATAGTTCTTTATCTAAACAAACCATGCATTTCTTCATATTTTTTTTTAACTGTGCAACTTCTCTCTTCCTATTTAAACTTAAAAAAAGTTGTTGTTTTTCTGTTGCAGAAAAATGCAAAGGGGCAGGAGTTATTTGACCAGATTGTGTATCATTTGGACCTTGTGGAAACTGATTACTTCGGACTACAATTCATGGACGCTTCCCAAGTTACAGTAAGTCTAAGTTAATCATAGTTCAATTCTTTCTTATACATAGAATTTCTGTAGTAGTTTGTGTTGCCTATTATAAATGAATCATCAGTGCAGATCTGTGGAGAAAAGTAGGTAGTAGGATCTTCTACTGGAAAGAAATGGTGTGGTGTTTTGTTCTTGAGAATAAAGCTGGATCTTCAGGATGTGACCTGTGTCATTTTATGTGATATCATAGAATCATAGAATGCTTAAGGTTGGAAGGGACCACAGAGGTCATCCAGTCCAATCCCCCTGCTCACGCAGGGTTAATTAGAGCACGTGGCACAGGACTGCGTCCAAGCGGGTTTGGAAGATCTCCAGAGAAGGAGACTCCACAACCTCTCAGGGCAGCCTGTTCCGGGGCTCTGTCACCCTCACTGCTAAGAAATGTTTCCTTAAGTTCCTGTGGAGCTTTTGGTGCCTCAGCTTGTGGCCGTTTCCTCTAGTCCTATCGCTGGCCACCACTGAAAAGAGGCCGCCCCCTCCTCCTCACTGCCTCCCTTGAGGTATTTATAGACACTGATCAGGTCCCCCCTCAGCCTTCTCTTCTCCAGGCTGAACAGGCCCAGCTCCCTCGGCCTTTGCTCACAGGGCAGATGTTCCAGGCCCCTGATCATCCTGGTAGCCCTGCGCTGGACTCTCTCCAGCAGCTCCACATCCCTCTTGTCCTGGGAAGCCCAGAACTGGACACAGTCTCCAGATGTGGCCTCACCAGGGCTGTGTAGAGGAGGAGGATCACCTCCCTCGACCTACTGGAGACGCTCTTCTTAATGCACCCCAGGATCCCGTTGGCCTTCTTGGCCACCAGGGCACACTGCTGCCTCATGGTCATCTTGTCATCCACCATGACACCCAGGTCCCTCTCTGCGGGGCTGCTCTCCAGTAGGTCAACCCCTAATCTGTACATGTGTCTGGGGTTATTCCCCCCCCAAGTGCAGGACCCGTGATATGCTCATGTTTTGGTCACACTAAAGTCTGGAAAAGTAGTAGCTATAGGCAAAGGAAAATGTACTTTGTGTTTAACATTCACAGTATTAAAATGGGTTGAATATGTTACAGGCAAGGGCTTTCTGTAACTCCTATCCTTGCTGTTCTGTGAACAGATGATTTTGTTTTCTAGATTTAGTTTTATGAGCAGTAAGCAAGAGAGCATATTTGCCCACCTCTCTACTACTGCTGCAATGAATGACCTCCAGCATCTATAGTTTAAAAAAAATACAGTTTACAGATGTAGGAAGACATTAATGAGGTAGGGTCAAATGGCTGCAACCTTGTAGTTAAACTGTGTGAATGTGTGTGTGTGTGTGTGTGTATAAATTTTTTTTCTTGGTCTCTTTACGTATGTGCTCAAGTGCCAGTATGGCTGCGCAACCTGGGTCGTGGATGAGAATATAAAGACTTAGAAAATAAGTGGCCTATTCAGATAATATGTGATATATATATATATATGTGTATATATATGTATGTATGTATATGTAAATGTAAAAAGCAAGAGAAGAAAGATATAGGTGCAATTAGGATAGAATTATGGATAATGTAATGGAACTGTTGACATCTTGTGAAAAGGGGATTCTCACTCCAGTGGTGGGATTCTCAGCTTCATTAGCTACCAAGTCCCTGGCGCTTCTGTGGCGTGAGAGCTGGTGGGGTATCTTACCAGCAGCGTGTAGGAAACCTGTTCACATGCAATAATGACTTGGTATTGAAGGAGGAGTCTGTCTTGGGGAGAGCTAATTTCAAAAAGAAAACCGATACTAATCAGTTATTTCCTAATTCCTTTAATTCTATGTATTTGACATTGGAAAACAATGTTTGAAAGAAGTATGTTATGTTAATGACTTTAGTATCTGTGTCCTAATAAAAACATGATATCATGTAAATGTTTATCTTTGAGCCTCATATGCCATAGAGAAGTGTCTGTTATAGGAAAAAAATGGCCCTACTTTAAATTGGCTCTCAAATGACTTTGAGGAGTTTGATGGGTAACTATGGGGAGCTAACAAGTTCTGTGTCCTTGGGAGGCAAGGGAGGAGAATGGGAGAGCTGAATATCCTTCTGAGTAAGAGGGAGGGTAAATCTGAACCAGAAGACTTGCTGAATGAGTGCACAGTGGTTGTGCTCTTGGGTATTGGCAAAACTGAAGGCTCTTGTGAGTGGTAAGAGATGAGATGTGAGAGAGGATGTTTTCTAAAGATAACGCTGGCCCTGGTGATCAGGGCAAAATGTGCCTATATGTGCAAGAGTTTTATAGAAGGCTTTTGTGCTGTTAATTTATACTAGAAAAGGTAACTAATGGCAGCTAGAGTTACAGAGGGATACAGGACTCTGGGAGTAGGATTATGGCTTTCTGGATCAAGAAGGTAGTGAAGTGCAGAGTTCTTCTTTATGGGAGTGCAAGGCTGAAAGCTTCTGTCAGGTCTTGTCTAGCTAAAGCTGGGCGGAGAGTAGAGCTTAGAGGGATTCAGCCTGGTTGCAGGCGAGTATCCTAGGGTGCTGGTTTGCAAACAGTGCTCTCTAAATACAGGGCTGTTGTAGGACCTCTTCTGTTTTGTTTGTTGCTGTAGTATAAAGGTCATTCTGTGTGATTGATTCTATAGTTCTCTAATCAAACCACAAGCAGAGAGCAGGAAAGGCTACAGCAGGTCAGAGCAGAGGTCTATTTAGCAGAGTTCTTTCTAAGGCAAAGGGGATGCCTTTTTGTAATAAATTAAGAAAGTGTTCATGAACCTTTTCTATTTCATTTTGACCTCGCAGAAGCTTTAGCCTGATTTCCACCCTGTGCAGGCAGGTCCGTATTTCAACTGCAAGTTGCATGGAAAAAGTGCTGCCTTTAGTCCGAAGTTTTGAACTTGTGACCTGCTCGTTTCATTTGCATGGCAATTAATGCATAGCCCACGTGGGCCTCTGCTTAGGCAGCCCAGTGCTGAGCCCAGCCACTCAGTGGCAAGAGCAGAGCTGGCAGATGAAAGTTGTGTAAACTCCCTTAGGCCATAAACCTTTGTCTGTAGTATCTATTGTGAGTGCCAGACATCTTCAGGCCACCACTATAATAAGAAAGCACAGAATAGTCTTTGAGTAGTGGAGATTGCTTCTGTGCTCCAAGGCCAACAGCTTCTGAGTACAGTGCATGTCTTACAGTTCTGGGGAAAATGTTGCTGGCTGTGGTTAAGAAAAAAGGTAATTATTGAGCATACTTGCTTTGGAAGAAGGAAAAAAACCCTTTTTTGTACATAAAAATCTTCAGTGCAATCAAAATATGTAAAATTCTGAAAGATAAGATTTCAAGAGTAAAGCACAAAGTTCTGCAAAGCCTGTTCAGCTTTTTAGTGGTTTGTATCTTGTGCTGTTTGAAGATATCCGTGAATGGAAAGATGTTGCAGAGAATCTTCTGTGCTAAAGAGCTTATTTGATCAGTGATCAGCTTACCGGTTTATTCTACAGCAAAGCTTTCTGTACTGTCACATAAAAATTATCAGTTATTAACTTCAGAGCTATTTACGGGGAGAAGAGTTGTTGAATATTGTTAGTATGTGGAAGAAAAAGCCGCTTTATCCTCTAGGTGAGGAAAATTTAAAAGACAGCATGGATTTGTTGCCTACTCACATCTGACACTTCTGGCTGATTACGACGTGTACAACAATACATTACAACAATACAGATTATAGTAGGGCATAAAACTATATTCTAGTTGGACTATAATAGCTTTGGACTATGGACTAAAGCTTTTGGACTTGCCCCTTTCTGATTCAGCTAATGTTGCATCACTTAGTGGAACTGTGCATGGGATGAGTAAAGAATATTACGGATAGGAAACCTTTCCAGTGGTTTAGAGGAAATAAACACTTTCTTTCAAGATTTTAAGATTTTTTTTTCTTTTTTTTTTTTTTTTAATTACTTTCCCTGTGGTGTGTGTGTGTGTGTGTATGTTAAAGCAGAGCAGGAAGCCCTGCAAGCTATAGATGAAGCTGGAAATAGCAGTAGTAAATCTTATGGGACCCTTACTGCAGTGCTTGAATTACCATGGGGAAGCAGCGTAGGCATCTTTGCAGACACTGGCCAGGTAAAACAATCTCCCCATGGCCTTTGGAGTACTCGGGGTTTATTTTAGTCTGCTGGTGACTAATGTTTATGTGTTTGCTGTTCAGGCTTGTCCTTTCTCTGTCTCTTACTCTAGATTAGCATAAGAATTGAGGTGTCCCTGGGCTTTACAACTCTTGGAGTGGCAGCATAGCCTGAGTAGCCTGGTGTTCTCTCAGGTCTGAATTCTGCTGTGGGATAGCAACACATGGATGCCTTTAAATCCCTTCCTCCTTGCTGAATTCCAAATAGAAGGATTGCTGTTATTGACTAGCCTGGAACTCACTTCTGCTTGCCGCAGAGTTTTATACTAATTGAAACGCTTTATTTATTTTTTATTGAAGCACTCTTTTTTATTATTATTATTCAAATCTGATTTTTTTTTTCCCTCAAGTGCTTGTTTTGATGCCACAGCTCTTATTAAATGTTTGAGGGCTGTGGAAAATGGAGCAACTCAAACGAGTCAATAAGCCTGGTAGTGTGGTATCTGGGAGGTTTTTTCCTTATGTACTGCTATATACTCGCTTGTTGGGCAGAGCAGATTAGGGAGGAACCTTTCTGTTGTTTACATTGAAAGTCAGCAGAAATGGAGGCTGGTAAATACTTTGATAATACAGAAGATTTTATTTTCTGCACCTGCTGGAAATGTCCTGTTTCCCCTTGAATAAACTATCAAATGAATTTGTGACTTCCCCTGTTACTTATAACAGATACAATAGGGACGAACTTTCCTTATTTACATATAGGGAAGTGAGGAACCTGCCTGTGCTCTCCAACTCTTCCTTGTTCAGATGAGTTAGGAGCTCTTTGGGCAGGTGGTCCTCACAAGCTGCATCTGTGCAATGTGACCTGGGGACCAAATACCAGTCAGAGATGGAGGGTCCCAAGAGCTGTACAGGTGACAACAGTCCCGCTCAGCTCTTCACCTACTGATAGCACCACTGATACTGATACCAGTTCAGTAACTGCCCAGGCAGTGCAGGTGGCTTCATGGAGCTGCTGAACGTCCAGTGACCTGTCATTTTCTGCTGCATCTCTCCTCGGCTGGCTCTGAGCCTGCACGTGTTTCATGAGACTCCAGAACACTGAGGGTCCGCACAGCAGCTCTCAACTTAAGTCTTTTCATAGTGTCTGCTTCTGCAGGACCCAAAGGCCCCAAGGGTTGGGACTGTGTCTCCAGCGCAGACTGCAGAAGCAGCCTTAGCTTCTGAGAATGAGTGGTTGGGACCACCCTCTACCAATGGTGCTTGTGACTTTGTGCATGGTTTGAGTTAGTTATTGAAGTGTTTTCTAGAGTCAATTTTCAGTTATGCCTTTAGTCAAACCTGTGGCCTTTTGGATACAAGTTTTTTCAGCTCGTTTCTTAGAGGGTTTTGGAAGCTTCTGAGCTTAGGCCTCAAAATTAGAATGTTCCCCCCCTTCACATCTTCTGGAATTGATCTGGAGTGGCATCAGCTTTCTTAATCTGTATATTCTAATGACTGTCATGCTATACTGTGCAAGCTGTGTGATACAGATCTGGCGTGTGGGATTCCTCTCCTTTTTGGGATGCCAAATTTCCCAGAAAGAGATCCATCTTGCCTGTACTACTCCTGTGTGGTAATGGATACCTCTGTTAATGCTGAGTGATCAACTATGCTTCTTGGCAGGATCCCATCTCATTTTCCCTCACCTCAGGTTTGCTAAGCACAATCCAATGTGGACTGAAGGAGGTTGTCGTATCTGTATGAATTAGGCAAGGGTAATGGCCATGGAATTCTGTCCGTATAGTTCTGTTGTTCATAGATGCTGTATCTGAACTGCAGACATGCTGGATCAGGATGCTTCCGAGATATCTTGGTGCAGACTCGGCCTGGGACAAGCAAGGCCTTCATGCACACCCCTGCTTGGTTATGTTGCATTGTGCTCTGCTGCTTCGTGTCCAGAAATAATATTGTGATTGGAATTTTTCTTTCCATTTTATCCCAGCCTTACTATTCATGGTAATACATGAATGGTGTGGTAATACTTGAATACCATGACAGCATTTGAAATACATGTGAGATTAATTTTGTTTAGCTTCAGAAGGAAAAATAAATAACTGCCTTCAAGTAATCCTTACTCCACCTTTTTGTTAGCAAAACATACTTTTGAGTTAAGCAGAGCTCAGTTGTGGTTGCAAATACAGGGATACCAAAATATTCTGACTCTCCACATCTAGACGCTGTTCTTAAAAGCAAGTAGGGGATAAAATGGAAAGCTGACTGGAATGAGTTCTGACAGCTGCATTACCAGCAAATCCCTTCAGCAAGCTTGCCCAAGATCCAGAGATGATCACAGACCGTGATCACAGCCTCGAGGTGTGAAGTGCTGCTTGAAGTGTTGCACTTTCACTCACGGAGCTTGAAGGTTCAGGGAAATGCCAGTGGGCCTTGGAGACAAGAGGGACTCATTAATATGTTTGGCTTCAAAGTCATCAATCAGCTTTTGCTCTGCTCCATACAGTAATAAATTTGCCAAAATGTGATTTATGGTTAGTTTTTGCTTAGAGTGGGTGCCTTAGAACATTCTTATAGCTTTGAGTGTTGAAATGAAAATAAGAAAAAAAAAATTAAGGCTTGGGGATCATAAAATTGGTGTCTGCAACAAAATAATCAACTAACCTACACATGCTAGGGCAATGATGAGCAAATACGATACTTGGTTAATATGAGAAGATCTATACACTTCAGTGAATTCACCAAAGCAGGCAAGGGTCAACGGGCTGCATCCTGTAAAGATCAAGTGGATTCTTCACAGAGGCAATGGGGGTGGTGTTTACAACGAGCATACTGCACTGCAAGGCTGAGAGTAGGTGTTTGTTGGAGACAGTTGATTGAGTCTGGTTGTCCACAGGTTACTGTGGTGCCAGAAGTAGCACTGGGAGCAGGCTGTAGGCTATAGGATTTATGGTGAGGATTTACAGCCCACTGAAGGAGTTTGTGAACTTTAGGTATGGGTAAGTAGCGTGAGAAAGGACATTTAGAAATACGAGGAAGAAGCACCCCTTCCTGATTTAAACTGCATCAAGTTACTGGACTTATCAAGAACTCAGGAAAGACAGGTAAAGTATTTGACATGAAATAGGGAGCCCTGCAGAGCTGTACAAAAACGGATTTTAATGTAACAGTGCCCTTGGTGTCTCCAACGAGACCTGGAGATGAGCAGAGCTGGCACAGGACAGCCACGTAACCAGCATGCCTAGTCCATACTAGAATCTGGGGAGTACTTGGCAATTTTTTATATCTTAAAAAATTATTTGTAGGATTCCTTGACTGCCAAATGAAATAAGAACGAGTTAGGAGAAGTTACTGTATTAAGAGATTGTTTATATTACGTGATGGTGGAATTTGGATGCCAAGGCTCTGATTTTTTGAATGAATGAGTCAGTATTAAAGAAATTATTTTACCCCCAGTATGACGGGGCAAAAACTCACAGCCTTCAGGACAGAATAACTCCTAAGAAAACAGGCTTTCCCAGTCAAGTTAATTCATAGCTGTATTCAGAGAGCATTTGCATGCTTGAAATAGTAGGTATCTTTTTTTATGACGATTCATGCAAAAGATGGCGTTGCAGAGTTTTTTCTTGCATTCAAACTATTTTATGGCAACATGGCAGTTGCATGTGTGACTTGATCTTGATTTTTTTTTCTGGTCCTCTAATGACTGTTTTGCAGGCCTTAAGCACTGTTGTTTATCTTGTCATCTTGCACCCTTTCTATTGCCAAGCAGGTTTCTTTTGCTGATTCCTTTTTGCCCCTGCAAAAGTCTTGAGAAAAGGTTCTACATCTGTGACTCAAGAGTGAGATTATAGAACAGGATTCCTGGATAAGGGACTGATCTCTTCCTCAGTTTTGTGTTCTGCCTAGTTATGAAATCTAGACATTTGTATTTCCTGTAAGGCAAGTATAATTATGTTTAGCCCATCCCTTTCTGATAATATTATAGTATGCTATTTAAACCTGGAATTGCAGCCCCTGTAGGTACCATGGACTACACTTTAGGACTTTACAAAAAAGAGCTAATGAGTCAGCAGGCTTGAATTTACTGTACAAGACTCTTCATCTCCTTTGCACTATTTTTAGGAGTTTGCAGTGAAAGAGGGAAAATCATTGGCATGGTGCTAGCTCTTTTCTTGCATCACAAGACTAGAAAACTTCTCATTTTTTTTTAAAAAAAAAAGGCTGTATTTAAATATTTTTCTTTGCTTAAACCTATCACTATCAACATCAGCTGTTACAGTGTTTTTTTAATTGGGAGGGATGTTGTCTCTATTTATGGTACTAACTAGATTTTTATAATATATTTGGGAACTCCTGCATTCTAGATGTGATGAGAATTGTCTTTAGTCAGTGTGATCTTGCTAAAATGCTTTTCGGATCATTACTAATTCTTTTTCCTTCAGCCACTACTGTGCCCCAAAAACTTTCTTGCAGTGCAAGTACAGATTTCTCCATAGAAAAGATAAGCCTCTAGCAAAAGTTTTGCATGCCTTTTTTGCCCTTTATGAAATCTTGGAAGTGCTCAGCAGGTTAATAATTATTGGCCTAGAGAAATAATCTCCCTGTCAATTCCTCAGGTTTCCAAACAAACTCTTCTGGGTAGGAGTCACAAAAAAATCTTAAATACAGTCCTATCTCTCAGCAATAGAAATAGGACATGTTTCCAACACCAAAGTAGGTAAATTAGTTCTTAAGGGCATAGTAAATCCACTTAGTGGTTGTGTGTATGCAAACACACATGAATGAAAAAGGTGATCAAGAGTAGTTGGCATGGATTCCCCAAGGGGATATCTTGCTTAACCAACCTGATAGTAGTCATCCCATCATAGAAGACTATGATAGGTAGATGAGGGAAGAGCAGTCTCCCTCGACTTCGACAAGGCTTTAGACTGTCTCCGGTGACATCTTCATAGACAAGCTCAGGAAGTATGGATTAGATGAGCATATAATGAGGTGGAGTGAAAATCAGCTGAATAGCAGAGGTTAGAGGGTTGTAATCACTGACACGCAGTCAAGCTGGAGGCCTGTAGCTGGTCATCTTCCATAACGGTCAGTGCTGGGTCCAGGGTTGTTCAACTCAGTGATCGGTGATCTGGATGAAGGGACAGAATGCACCCTTAGCAAGTTTGCTGCTGATACAAAACTGGGAGAAGTGGCTGATACATCAGTGAAGGCTCTGCTGCCATTAAGAGGGACCTCGACAGGTTGGGGAGATGCGCAGAAAGGAGCTTCCTGAAGTTCAGTAAAAGGAAGTGCAGGATCCTTCATCTAGGGAAATATAACCCCATTCACTGTGCATGTACAGGCTGGGAACCGAGCTGCTGGAGAGCAGCTCAGCAGAGAAGGACCTGAGAGTACTGGTGGACAAGTGGACTGTGAGTCAAGAACAGGCCCTGGTGGCCAAGGAGGCCGATAGTGTCCAGGGCCACATCAGGCAGAGCATCGCCAGCAGGTCGAGTGAGGTGGTTCTCCTCTTCTACTCCCTGCTGAGACTACACCTGGAGTGTGGTGACCAGTTGTGGGCTCCCCAGTATGAGATGCACAGAGCTGCTGGAGATAGTTTGGCAAAAGGCTACTAAGATGCAGAAGGGCCTGGAGCACCTCTCCGAGGAAGGGCCGAGGGAGCTCAGACTGAAGGGGGATCCTATCAATATGTGCAGCTGCCTGAAGGGAGGATGTAAAGAGGATGAGGCCAGGCCGCTCTCAGTGGCGCCAGGTAGCAGGACAGGAGGCAACAGGCACAAACTGAAATAATAAGTTCCATCTGAACCTAAGGAAGAAAATTGTGAGAATGACAGAGCACTGAATGAAGGAAGCTCCCTCCTTGGCTTATTTTCTATAAGGTCTATTTAAAAAGAAAAAATATAGATTATTACTCTCCCAAAGGATTTACTGCTGCTGTTAATTTACCTGTGATGGAGAAAGATACCATGCTTTCCATTTTGAGCCCTAGTACTTAATATGCATTTTAAATTTCTGCATTTACAAGTGTGAGGAAACATTCCATCCATGGCTTTAGGGCAGTCACCTACTTGTTTATAAAGGATTTAAGCTTTCCTCATCCTCTGGGAATAAGTACTACACTTGGTTTCAGGCCATTCAAGACAACTCCATACCTTGCCAGAGAGCAGTCCTGTGATGGCAGATTCAACACATCTGTTCCATAGCCGGTATGGCTCTATGGCCACTGCTTACAGCCCATATGACAACACCAATACCTCAGCCTGGTACTGGGTCTGTGGCCCATTCAAGTGTGTAGAAGTAAAAAATGAAAGCCATGGCAGCTCTTCTGATATCACATGCCAATTGTGCTGCATTCCCCCCTTTTTTTTTTAATTATTTTTTTTGACACGTGAAGAACCAGAGGCACAGAGATTGAAAGGGACCTCTACATGTCACTGGTCCAGTGTCTTGCCTGGAGCACGTGCAGTTGGAACAGGTTGCCCCAGGCCTTGTTCAGTCAGGTTTGGCCATTCCCAGGTACGGAGGCTCCACAGCCTTTCTATGTACTTGTTCCATATCTGACCACCCTCATGGTGATAGTTGTTTCTTTAAACCCAATTTTATTGGATTATGAAGTCTGTTTATTGGATTATGAAGTCATGTTCCAGCACGTGCCTGCAATCATACGTTCTGTTACTGCTGGGCACCACTGAGAAGAGTCTGGCTTCACCCCCTCTGCACCTTTCCAGTAGGTACCTGTAGTCACTAACCAGATTCCTGCTACCAGTGGGATCTGTGTATTTTTATTGATGAAAAGAGCCTTGGGTGTCCTGGGCTCCAGGTGCCTCTTAAGCCCACAGGCCTGTGCTTGACTCGCTGCAGGAGCTGCAGTCAGCAGTGGCCTGACAGAAGCCTCATGAAGCTAATCTCTCTGCTGAGGTCACCTTAGCAGTGGCCCCCAGTGAAAACACTAGCTGGTGCTGGCCCTTCGTGTTTGCTACAGCTTCAGATCCATCTTGGCGATTTAGAGCGCAGTTTTTCTCTGCAGCTACATTTTCCTCACAGAACGGAGCTTTCTAGAATGGGTCAAGGAAGGTGACAGAGCAAAAGGAACAAGATTCTTAGCCGCTAAACTGACCTCTTGGGAGCTCCTGCTGTTTCTAACTATATGCTTGCCTAGTCCCTGATTTGCTACATGTCCCCAATTCTGGTTTGGCTTTTTGTTCACTTACCATAATAATTCTCAAAAGGTGACCTTCAGATGAAAAAAGGCTTGGTTCTCCTCGGCTACTTTTTGACTTTAAAAATGTGTAGAGAAGGCCCAAACCCCTTATTTGTTGAGGAATGTTTTGGGTGGTTTATTTTTTGGTTTCTTCTTTCCATTTGTTACAGTTTTAAGC
Source organism: Nothoprocta pentlandii (assembly GCA_013398315.1). Taxonomy (NCBI): domain Eukaryota; kingdom Metazoa; phylum Chordata; class Aves; order Tinamiformes; family Tinamidae; genus Nothoprocta; species Nothoprocta pentlandii. The sequence continues at coordinate 797,473 of VZSG01000314.1, forward strand.
CCTCTGCTGTAGAGGGCCATGTGGTTAACAGCAGGCTGGTAAGACTCTTCTGCTTTAGAAACCAGGCAGCAAGAAGATAGCTAAGGAATGATTGGCCTTTGGTGTAAAACTTGCCAGCTTTTGCTTGGAACATTTCCCCTCCCCACACACACGTACACTTGAGCTTTTGGGAAGGTTTTGGTCCCTTTCTCCCTTCCCCTCAGTTAAGGCTTGCAAGCTCTTAGGCAGTGTTTTTCAGATACCAAAGAAGGCTTTCACTAAAAATGGGTTTTCTATTTCTGGTACTTAAGTACCTAAATAAGCATGAGGGAAAACAGTCTATCCAAAGCCTTTCTGCATTATGAACTAGCAAAGCAAGCCAGCCAAAAGGGGTGACATCATTTTTTTTTTTTTTCCTTTACAGGTGGCCTTTGAGGCCTGGATAAATCAAGACTAGGAATTTTCCTTGTTTTATGTAGCAAGTGGGGAGCTACTGGAATTTGCAAAGCACAGGTGTGTGATGGGTTTGCGCCAGCCTGCGATCCTGCTACTTGCAGCCATCTTCTGGCACTTGCTCTCATCCTTATGTAGGCAATTCTAGTAGCTACTGTTTATTTGCTTTATGTTGACGTAAACACATCTTTCCCTCCCGTGTGACTGTTAAGTTTTGAAGAAATATTGGCTGCTGTCACTTGCAAAGTATCAAAGTATCTTGTTTTGTTTTTTTCCTGTTCAGATAGGTAGAGTGAGTGTTCAACAGGTAAATGTGCTGAGATAAATCTGCACTTAGAGGATTTTAATGAACGTGGACTTTTTTTTTTTTTTGGAATTGATTGGTGTATACTTCCAACTTCTGTGTCTCCCTGGCAGAATTTTCCAATAATTTCTTAAAGCCTAAACATGTGAGTGGTGAAGAGCTGCTGTTCTATTTCAGTTCAACACCACAGAAAGCACTTTTCATTTGGCAAGGCAAAGGCACTATACTGAGGTTAAACAGCAGTAAATGGGAACTAATCCAGCAGTTCACCTTCTAGCTTGCCTACTGCAGAGAATCAAAATAATCACAGAATCTTGAATACCTGCAACTTGACTGAGGGTTTTTTTCCTCCTTCCTTATTGTGGAAAAGTAGCTTAGGTCCTCTCTTCCTTACAGTCTCAAAGCAATCATTTCCTTTCCTCCTCCTTGTCCTGCAGTTGTACTTGTGAGCCCAGTCTGGACTGGGGAAATAGAGCATTGTATAGTTGAAATGACTGTGATGAGCCTCGTTTCCCACACAGTGAGATCCAGAATTACCTCTCTTTGCCTTTGGATCCTGGAACAAAGTGCAGTTCTTCAGTTGGAGCACAAGGCAGGCAGAGCTAAAGGAGGAGGTGCTGAGAGGATAAAAGGCGCCTCTGGTTTTATTCAGTTTCCTAGTGAGACTTGGAATTCATCCCCTTCCTGCTTTGGAGTCAGCAAGCAGTATGTAACCAAGCCCAAACCTTTTTGGCTTTAGCTAGAGTGCCACAAAATCTTCAATGGCATTTTTCAGATTTTCTTGTGGTTCATTCAGAAGTGTTTTTGAGAAGATTTTCTATACCCTTGAGGTACTTTGGTGCATTTGTTGCACCATAGGACAAGACTGGCTTTTCTCAGCAGACATATTGTGTTACTGCTTACAGCCACCATCTAGAAAATCGTAGCTGCAAGGGAGGAATAGGATGGCAGAGTTACTGCCTACAGAGTTGGAAGTTGGCCCAATTGCTGGTTTGAAGGAACCCTCACACAGTAAGACAAAGGAGTGTTGAAATTCAACCTAATTTTCACAGAACTTGGCTAAAATATTTGTCTTTTAGTTCACAAATGCTGATGAAAGTTACCAGGCCTAGGAACTCAGGGACAGTAATGTTTCAAGTGCATATTCTTCAGTATTTTTATTTTGTGGACTATCTGATGTTCTCCCTCATGCATGGCCTTGATGCATGATGTGAGATGTGGGGAAAATGGCAGTTGAGTTTTGCTTCTGAAATGAGTTTAATGTTTGCTGTGTGTTACCTCCTGGGGCAATTTGTGGTTGCTTGGATGCCTACAACTAGAATGATTTCCCTACTAGACTATAGCAGCTTTTAATGCTCAATGTTAGGAGCTGTTAGTTCCTGGAGTCTTAATATTGTAAAAGAAGGTTTAGAAATAAATACTGACACTTACATTGACTGGAAACTCAATATATCTCTTAATTGACTGGAAACTTGCTGCTATAGGAGTTTTGGTTTACCTGGGGTATGGCATTCCAGGCTTTGGAGTATAGTATTAGATATTATTTCATTAGAACCTATTGTAATTCAGGTGGTGTGTGCTGATTTCTGAATATAGTCACAGCACGAGCCACAGCTGAAAAATGGCTGGAGGTTTCTTGCCTGTAATATAGTTTTTCTGTTCATGTTTGGCTTTATTAAACATGAAGCTTAACTTTTCTTTTTTTTTATAGAATCAGTTTATATTGAATTTGTGAAAGGTGGTTTATCTTTAGCCAAGATGAATAGTGGAGAGAGAAGGTTTTGCTGCTAGGTATTTGAAGCATAAAAGATTAATCTGCTCTGGAGGTGTGAAAGTGACTTGTATAATTTCAATTAAAAAAAAAAAAGGCAAAATTCCAGTGTTGATGCTCTTTGCTTATCAGAACTATGAAATTTCATAAAGCTGCCATGTACTATTCTGGTTTCTCATATAGCTTTTTGTGTGACAGCTAAGTGGAGACAATTATTTGCCACTCTGAGGGGTGCGTTTCCGTGAGCTGCTATAACGTTTCCCTCCCTCTCTGATAGTGATTTCTCAAATCTGCAAGGATAGATTACTTGGCACTTTTACCAGAGGGAGTCAGGCAAATCTCATGCAAATAAAAGCACCTTCAGGATAATTGTTCCATTTTTCTTCCTCTCTCCTTTTTATATAAGATTTATTTATCTTACGGGTTGTGTGCTGGCAAACTTGTGAGCTGTACTTGTGATAAATTTTTGCATTTGTTTAAGACATAATAGATATATACTGGCATTGCTGTCCCACAAATATTTTTTTCGTATATACTTAGCCATGTTAGTGGAATACTAAGTAGTTATTCAGTAACACACCTGTTTTTGAAAGTATAAATGCTTCAATAGGGGGAAGGGAAAGGTTTCTTCCCCCTTTAAGGTTTTCCTGCATAGCATCTCCTTTACTATTTTTTAAACAAGCCCACACATTTATAGAGAAGAGCATTTATTTCAGGGAAGCTCAAATATTCCTTATTACCTTGTAATGCTAGGAACATTGCTATAGGATAATAGCATTGATGTGGATAGCATTTTTGTTGGGTTATAGAATAGGAGCTCCTGGTAATAGGAGCGTTTCTGTTGGGTTGTCCCATACACAGTAGGGCATTGCACAGAGGCAGGCAAAGATTTAAGCTAAATATACATCACACTTTATCACTGCTCTACCCTGGACCCCATGTATATGGCTGAAAATGCTGAAGTTCTGCTGGGAAGCATGGCTTTTTGTCACAGCTGCATCTTTTCAAAAGCTTCTAATGTTGGGTTGAGGGGGATGGAAAAACAAAAAAGGAAGGAGATGTATGTCTGTCTTCCATCAGTGCTTTCAGTGGGGATTAAGTTTTCATCCTTATCGTGGACAACTTGGCTGTGGAGCAGAATAGCACAGGATCTGGCCACTCCTCATCAAACAGGGGAGCTGAAAGGAGAATGAAATCTAGGGGGTTGGCCTGCTGTCCTCAGGGCACTTGGGCAACAGCTGAACTTGAGGACAAAACCTTACTTTGGTTGATTGCCCTCGAGGCAGCTGGTTTGGGCTTGAGCTTTCCTTTCTGAGAGAATTCAGCAATCCTGGATGGATTTAAAAGTCAAGTTTGCTCTCTTGAAAAACCATGACATTGGTAAATGTGTGAATAAACACTTTCTCAAATGTTTGAAAGACTGGCGAATAAATAGAGCAGTGCTTCCTTCTAAGAGACACTTTTTCTGTTAAATTAGTTTGTGTCAAAAAATCTTGAAGTCGAACTGTTTTTTTAACCATGAGTCTTTCTTTTTTTTTAGCACTGGTTGGATCATTCTAAACTCATTAAGAAGCAAATAAAAAGTAAGTACTGCAGATCTGCTTGTTTATTACTTTGTTAAGAATATGAACTCAGAGTATTTGAACATGATTGTGAACATGTGCATATGGCCTTTAGTAGAACGAATATTTCTCAGAAAAATGGATTTAACATAATGGCTAGCTGCTGGAGTATATCTTTTAGTCTAAATACAAGAGCATTTTAATGGACCAGTCTTCAGCATTTCTCATTAGACATATGCTGACTGAGATGGAGTGCGTTGCCAGGTAATTTTAGTCTAATCTGTGAAATCAGGTTGCCTGGACACAGATCTTGGTTTGTGTCACTGTTTCTGATCCATAACAGAGTTTGGTTATGTTTTCTTTTCCTCCAAAGATCAACTAGGAAACAGTTTTACTTTGTAATCCTACCTCTTCCCCCATCCTTTCTTCTGTATTGTAAATAAAGCTTGTGGAAGTAGCTCTTCTTTCATGAAAGCAATTGGCTAAGGCAGGTACTTTGCTCCTGGTTCTCTGATGATTTTGATGCAGGCTTGGGCACAGTACAGCATCAGCCCAGAGGCCAGCTGACAATGCACTTGTATTGCAAACAATGCAAGTTTCATACAGTTTAAGTGAAATACAGAGCTTTGAGGCAGTTTTTAGCCCACGTGCAGGACTTGGGAAGGGTACTTAGACTATTGAGAAGGCCTTTGTGGGCAGTGATGCTCTTTTTCCAAGGCTTTTAGGGCAGTTGATTTTCACCCCTCCCTATGTGAGCATTTGCTAGATTAGGTAAGAAAGATGCCTGCTAGGAGTAACGTTTTCGTGGTTGACTTTCTCTCACCTTTTCAGCACCAAAAACTGCACCAAAGCTGCAGTGAGCAGAGTTTCAGCTACAAATCTTCTAGTCAAATGGATTGTTCATAGGCATGCAAATGCTATGGTGGTGGGATTTTATAGAATACCTTGAAAAGATTAAAAAAATTATATATATATTTTTTTTCCTAACACTGTGTATACCAACTGGATGTCAGCTTGGAATGTGAGGCCTGGGCAGCTATGAATGTATTGGTTACAGTTTCATAACAACTGTATAACATTTTTTGATATAGCATTAGAAAAAGAATTGGAAACACCATTTCATGGAGTTTGGTAGCATATTGCATTTGGTTATCTTTCCTGAGCCCTTTCAAATAAATCAATATAGCTAAAGCTGAACATCTGGGTTTGTTTGTATTTATATCAGGTGACTGAAATATCTCCATCTTCCTCCAGCAACAGGTTACAGATCTGGTAGCATCCTGGATTGTTGTTTGACTAATGTAATAATTAGCAAGAACGACATGTGTTTTAAGGTTTAATCAGATGAAATATACACTGCTTTGGAGAACTTAAGAATATATTTGAGTTCATGTTTCTTGAGTGGTGAGATGGTGGCTACTTGTTCAAGAATGCGAACTGATGCAAACCCTGTTTTTCTCTGTTTAAACTGCTTGTGTTTACAGTTGGACCTCCATACACGTTGCACTTTCGAATTAAGTACTATTCGTCCGAACCGAATAACCTTCATGAGGAGTTTACAAGGTAGGGAATACACACGGTTAAATAAGCAGCTCAAAGAAGGGCATTTAGGGCACCTACGGCATGAGAGGTACAAGCCCATCATTTGAGTCTTGTTAAAAAGAATGATCATTTTGCCGGATGATTGTTCAAAAAAAATCTTTTTTTTTTTTTTTTTTTTTTTTTTTTTTTCTCGTCTGTGGAAAATCATCCTCTGGCCTCTCCAAGCCTGTCAGTCTATAGGAGAATGTGCTCCAGTGCTTTGACCCTAGCAAAGAGAGGCAGCGTTGGGCAGGGAGAGCTGCTGCTGGGAAACAGCTGCCCTGCACTGCAAGCAGCAGCTGCTGCAGCTGTGCGGGGATGGTCCATGGGGCACTGCTAAAAGGCCACCCCTCTGCCTCGTCCCACCCTGCTAGTGATGCAAATTAAGAGCATTGCGGGCCAGAGGGATGGTAATAGCGAGTTGGCTGGTTTGTGGAGTCTCCTCCACTTGGCTATGAGTTCTCTGTGCCGTGCGAGTTAAGGACTGTGGTGTGTAAGGCTATGTTGGAACGTGTGGGGATCTTTGCTTTAAACTGGCTGGGCTGACTTCTGCACCTTGCTGGGCTTACAGAATATCCTGAGCATTAGGAAAGGAGAAGCTGGAAGAAAAGGTTTCGCTTGCTGCTCGTGTCTGCCATCCTTCTGTTTTCTTTCTTCAGTCATCATCTGCCATAATGTTATTGGGTTGTTTTTCACTTTGTTCTGATTCTCACATTTTATTTTTTCTGAATCTTTAATATTCTTAGCATTAACTGGTGTACTGTCAAACAGACTGAGGCATTTAAAGGTTGTTGATTTGTGTTAGTTTGTGTGTACGTGATGTTTACGGGGACCCCGGCGCCCGTGGGCCTCTCTGTTTACTATCTCCTTTGTCATCTGCTGTGTTCATCGTGTGCTTGTACTTTTTTACTCTCTGCTGAGAGAAGAAGATCAAAGAGCTGGTTGTCATGACCTGCTTATGAAACCACTGCGGAGACCTTAATATTCATTATCAATTATGTGCAGTGCTGATAATCCAATAAAAGAGCATATTCCCATACATTGCATCATTATCCTATGGAACTCCCTGCAGCTTAGGTTATTGAGCGCAGAGACCTTAGCGGACTTAAACAAGATGATCATTGGGCTTCTATAATGAGAAGAGGTAGTTAAGTTAGCAGGAATAATAGATGTTTTTTGAAAACTGATGTAAGCCTTCATGTATGAGGGTGCATGTCTGACAAGTACATTTCCCCTGCAGTCAAATGACTATTACTGTCTGCCACCAGACTTCTTGCTTAATCTGCTCAGGCATGTGATTACAGTCACTGTGGGACGTGTGTTGCTGTCTGTGTGATCACAGCTGTATCTCGTAAGGCATTTCCTATATAAGTATTAACCTCTGGTGCTGAAAAGTGGTATTTCAGAAGATTATTTTAATTAAAAAAAGCATTTTTATTGACTGCATTTTCAATGCTTTGAGTCTTTTTTTTTTCTTTTTTAACTTTTGAGACTAACAGAAAACTGCTGTGAAAGTGAGAAGGGAAGTGAAAACAAATTGGGAATTGATTTTACCATGAACAAATAATTGTGTTGTTCTTTTATATTGGAAGAAAGTAGTTTTGAATGTTGCTTTCCTTTTTTTAAAGGAATCTTTATGCTGACTAGGCTATGTTTTCCATGTAACAATTTAAATAAAAAGTGAAGATCAATAACTATTTTCAGAATTATTGAAAATGGAAATTGAATGGAAGTAAGAGAAGGAAGAAAAAAGATCATTAGTGTAATGATAAAATCATCTGTTCTGGGGGGAAAACAAGCTTAGAGATTTCCTGCAGAGGCTTTTCTAAGTAGATGCCAGTAGATTCCTGAGGCTGTAAATATCAGGCTTATAATGAACACAGTAATGAACACACAAATGAACCCAGTCCAACTCCCTCTTCCACTCTGTCCTTTCCTAACTCTAAAAACACAGTTACAGTTCATTGTGTTTTGGCAGGCATCTGGCACTGTTGCGGGGCTTCGCTAGTTAGTTCAGTTAGAAGAACAACAGAGGAATGCGTATGCACACTTCTGTTGTGGAGACTTTTTTGTTTTTAGAGTAGTTTGCTAATTTGGGATACAAAAGCTTGAGAAGCAACCCTTTGCCAGGTGACATTGAGGAAAAGGAGCAAAAGTGACCCCTGGCAAGCAGAGCAGGTTAGACTTGATCTTCACGATGTTCACACCATGTCCTCTGTCCCCGTGTCCTCCAAGGAGTTCCTGTGCCCAGCCATGTGGCACCCTTTGGTAAGGACAGGAGCAGGTTTGCATTTAACTGTGACCCCAGTGCTTCCTGATCTGTTGCTTCAGCTTGCCCTAACAAGCCTCAGCCCTCAGTTTGGAGGGGTGCAGCGCACAGCCTACTTGTGCCATCCTGTGCAGCCTTCTTGCACAACCCAGCTCCAAGGGGTTGCTGGGCACTAACAAGAACATACAATACAAGGCTGTGGAAGTCAACTTGGCCTTCTGACTAAACCTGTGGGTTGTCTTCCACCTGTGGAATTCCATGGGAGCCATGAAATTCATGTTTCTTGTACTCAAAACTTGGCTACAGTATTAAATGAGGATTCAGTTGGAGCTTTTCCTTTTGCCCAGCTTGAATATTCTCCATGATCCGTGCTTCCATCTGAGAATGTAGCCTGTGATTCCTCATGCCTTAGCCTGTGTTTTCTCTCTAAATAATGCAGGAAAGCATTGGAGTGTCATTAACTTAGGATGCTGAGGTACGGGCTCCAGATACAACACGTTGTTTCATTGCTCCCTAAATAGCAACGCTTTGGATATCGCCTGGAGCACAGCCCTTAGATGGAGAGTGAAAGTTAGTGAAAGTTATGGGAACTTCAGAGGTTGCAGGGCGTATCTGAGTGTTCCCAAAGATCACTTCTTGTTTATGAGCACATTTATGGAAATGTTGTGACAACTTGTGGATTGCTGTGCTTCTCCTCTGGAGGCTGGGAAGATGACATTATAAAAACATCTGACTGTGTGCACTTTCTTTTGTCAGGTACCTGTTTGTGTTGCAGCTCCGGCAAGACATTCTTTCAGGGAAGTAAGTAGCTTTGCTCTTGCTTCTGTACTTAAAAGTATTTACAGTAGATAATGTCTGTGACTTTAAAATGTGCTTTCAACTGCACGATCTTTTTGATCCTTTCTGGCATTCACATATAGATGATAAACCTGCTTTACAATTCCAGATGTGTGTCTTCTCAACAGTGCTAAAGTATATGGCTTTATGTACTTCATGACTTCTATTATTTTAGAAGGAGAGTTAATGGAATGACCTGGTGATTTGTCCATACCCTGATATGCTGAGTGTTCATCCTGATCATTATAGCAGAGTATTGTTGTTAGTGCCTCGTTCCCTATTTAAAGATCTAAGTACTAACGAGCTAGCTAGCTTTAAAGACAGGAGAACAGAATAGCTTTACACAAATGGTCATTCAGAAAGTGCCACAATTGACCTCCACATCCTGATCATGTTTATTTGAATGCCCCAACTGTTGATATTTAAGCTTGCAGTTACTGAGGTAAGAAACAAAGGAGCAAAATAAGGGCATTTAAAGAGAACTGGCAAAGACTGGAACTTCTTGTTTTTAGAACAGTGGATGTTCTGATGCCGACTGATTTGTCCTGTCTAGGAACGGGGATGGGAAACTTCATATATTTTTTATATATTTTATGGGAAGTACCTAATCTCTCTTTTTGTTGAGAGAGTTCTTATGTGAAATTATAACCTTGTTGAAAGTGACCTAGTTTTTTTTATTATGTGTCATATAAAAAGGACTTAATTAGCAACAGTTTACGAGGCTGTAAGTATAATATGTAGCTGCTTCTACAAGAGCCTTAGAAGGTTTTAACTTGAAGATTACTGCTGGTAGAAACAGTGTGAGGATAGATGAGAGTAGTTATAGTACTAGATAAATAGAACAAAGAATGTCTTTATTTTATGAGCATTTAAATGTTATCTTGTCAAATTTTTCAGTATAACAGGTTAAAATAGAGGAGGAAAAGATTATAAAGTGGCAGTACTTTTTGTACAGGTCAGCTCTACAAGGTATATTTTGTGTGTTTACTGGACATATTCACCTTGGCCAGTAAGTTCACACCTATTTATTTCTGTGTATAGACAGATATTTTAGTTAAAAAGAAAAATAAAATGAGTTCTAAAATACATTACTGGAGCAAAATAAATTTCTTACTGCTATTTAATATTTTCTGTATTAGTTTAAGCTTGTCTTAAACTGATTCTGAGATTCTGAGAATGTACCAAATTAGGAAATAGATATATGGCTGTAAAAAATAATTTTAGATGATTCATGGCATTAATGGTTTGTGGTGCGAGTGACCACGTGGAAGGTAATGTTTCCATTTTTAGTGGAGGTTAATGTTTCCATTTCTAGTGTCAGATCATTGTTTAATTGCAAGGCTGGAAGAACTCATTGTGGGGAGGAGCGGGGGTAAATGGCATCATTTTTATGACTTGTTTCTTTCTTTTTTAAGACTGAAATGTCCATATGAAACTGCTGTTGAACTAGCAGCTCTGTGTCTTCAAGGTATGTACGTTTTTAGAATGGTTTATATTTATGTTAAGAATTTCCCTGCTACTTTCTTTTCAAATCGTGTTACTGATGGGTTTTCATTGATCATATATCAGCGGTGTTCCTTTTTCTAAGAAGTGCTTTAGGGAATTGCTTTCCTGCCTGCCCTGGAACAGGGACTGCCTCTTGCACAGGCTTCTTGGGAGCCAAGTCATGTGCAGTGCGGGAGCAGGAAGGCAGGGGAGGGAATTGCAGTTACTGAATTATATGGAAAGGGAAGAATAGGAGTGGTTTCTATGTCAGCAGCAGGAATTGCAAGATGAAATAATAATAGGATAATATGTTCATTAGTTTATTGTAGAATCAAAGTAGGGCTTTTTTTTTTTTTTTTGCTACAGCACATTAATACAAAAACCTCGCTCCCTTTCAGGTGGTTTGAGTTGCAGATGGAGTAGAGAAATACATAATGAAGCTCAGATAAAAGTAATTTTTTTTTCTAGAAGAATGCACCATGATTTGGATCATTTCAGGCATATAAGTAGCGAAATCAATTGATTCTGATCATGCAGATCATTCAGTGCTTCCAGATGAACTTAATAGTAAAAGCTGGGAATTTGCTTCAAACCTGCAGCAGGAAGAAATCTTGAGTGTGTGTGTGTGTGTGTGTGTGTGTGTGTGTGTGTGTGTGTTGCTTATTTCTTCTAGTTTGCATTTTCATCTCTGTGGCACAGCCTGCCTTGCTAGGTGTGCGGGGAGCTGCTTGCTGTAGGCAACCTCCATTCCTGTTTTAGAAATGGAGAGGATCTGTATCCCCTGTTTACCTTGATTCATTGCTTCCAATTTTCACAGATAAAAACACCAGTAACTTCACCCTGGTCTAGGCAAGGAGAACCAAGCAAAGAATTTTGGGTAGTAATTAATACCTGTAATTACTATGTAAATGTAATACAATAGCTATCCATCATCCATCTGCACACGATAAGGACTTACAAAATGTCTCTAGTTAGCTATCCAAACTAATGTTTTTCAAAGATGTCTATAGGAATGCATATAAATTATAGTTGCATTTTTTTGCCTCTTCTCAATTTTGCATAGTAATAACTAAATTTTGCAAAAATCTATTGACACTGATATCTCTGCTTTCATATGCTGTAATAGGAATTTTTGTATAACATTTCTTACCTCTGTACTCACACTGGAAGCTTTCAATTAAGCAGAAGTGTTTAAAGAAGTGTGGAATGATTATTCCTTCTTCAGTACTTATATTTACCCTTTAAAATCTAATCTTTCTTCTTAATTTGGCATTTCTAAAATGGAGAAGAATCTAAAAGACTGTTAAGGAATTGGAACATTCAACCTTCTGAATTCTTTTTATTTTTCTTTAAGCTATAACTTTATGGTACAGCTTATTACGGTTTCTTTGTAAAGGAAATTGTTCTGTTAAGTTAATTCTTGCATTGTTTCTACCAGCTTCCTAGGCTGGCGTTCTGTATGAGTAGCCTTTGAAACAGAACTTGTTGTTTTGTTGCCACTCCCATAAAGGATTGCCTGTAAAATGACCTGAGTTGGCCGTGCGGCTGCCTCTCACCTGCTGTACTTGGGGTTAACCTGCAGAAAGGCTGTGAGCAAAGAACCTGCCTCATCACTGTTACCATAAGTGTTTAGCTCGTTAGTCTTGTGTGGTTCCTGTTTTTGTCATTAACCAGATGGGCTTTTGGAACTATTAATTAAACCTGAGGGGAAGTTTTCTGTCGCATCTCCAGTTGCCAGGTTTTATGATAAGACCTCAATGCAAGTTTTCCCCCTTTTGTGTTACGGAATCACCAACATATTTACAGATAAACATATGTTTGTACTTCTAAAAAGCTTTATAGCAAACTATATTTCTTTCTAAAAATGTCCCCTGGTTTATGCTATTATTATGCTATGCATCAGAACACAGATGATGACTAGTAACAGTTTATGCAACCTTTAAAAAAGGTTAGGAGGGAGAGGAGAGACATTCCAAAGCATGATATTCCATGACAAAATTCCAAGGAGAGTGGTGAGGCCCCTGCTCTGCCCTGGCATGGAGAGTACCCATCCTGCTGAGCCATTGGAGGAACTTCATCCCACCAGGAAAGCCACTAGTGCTGCTGGCCGTGCAATTCCCTTCTCTTTCTTTCTCTTCTGCTTTTGGGAGGAAGCTCACGTGAATATTGCCAGCTCCTACTCCCAAGACCCATTTTTCAGAGCTTTACTGCTCAAAATGATGCCATAGGTAATTGCCTGAAAGTGAATATACAGCGCAGGTGCAAGGCTGATATTTTTCTTCTAAATAATACATCTTACCTTATCTAGAGACCTACATGAGGGAGATGTAGGATGAGGGAGATGCCCGTGTCTCTCCCAAGCGCAGCAGAATTTGCCAATGTTGTGTTCCTAGGAAAACTAGTACCAGAACTAAGTAAATCAGTAGAAAGTGCTATCTAATTTATCTCCATGCTCCAGTATTTTTTTCCTAAAAATTACTTCATCCATGTATTAGAATGTTGTGGGTTTAAAAAAAAAAACAAAAAAAAAACCACTATCCCAAGTTTCTTGACACATCAGGTAAAATCTTTGTGTTTTGACATGTGCACTAATACAGCAAGGCAAGCAACAGGATGAGAACTGCTTCTGGAATGAAAAGTGCAACCTCGGTGCAATGAGAGGAAGGTTCAAAGTAACCTCTTCTGAACAAATAATGCATTGAATTTTGTTTTTAATAGGAACTTTATTTTCCTTAAAAGCTATAAATGTAGAAAAGAGTTGAAGTTTTAATTGCTAGAATTCTGTGCTAATTCCTGCAAATGATTTAACCTGATTTCTATGTTAAAACTTCTCCCCCCCCCCCTTTTTTTTTTCTCTTGCATATTAGCAAAAATCTCTTCTGGGACACATTTTGGAAAGTTACTATCATTGCCTTGTGGAGGTTATGGAGTTAAATGTTTGTGGTATTCCCATGAATTTTATGATTTTTTAACTCTCTAATTACAGCTGAGCTGGGAGAGTGTGAACATCCTGAGCACACGCCAGAGCTGGTGTCTGAATTCAGGTTTGCCCCAAACCAGACGGAAGCAATGGAATTTGACATTTTTCAGAAATGGAAAGAGTGCAGGTACAGTACAGCATGGGAACGATGTTTAGCAACAGGATATTTTCTTGCTCTCCAGACTTCCCCAAGAAACCCTCCAGCAAACACGGATGAGCTTTTTGTGTTTGTGGATTGAGGAGTTTTCTAGGCAGTAACTGAAAATCCTGCTCCAGGAAATGGCAAGCCTTAATCTGGGGAAGGTTGGGTAGGGATTGGATAGGGACATGGGTTTCCTTAGGTGACTTCATAACACAAACAGATTCTTTCTTGTTTGTGTTTTGTTCAGTGGTCCCATCTTAGCTGTACACTCATCTGCATGGGCAGTTTCAGATCTGTTTCAGTTATTGCCCCCTTTGTTTTATTTTTACTGTGAGGAAAGAGGGTAAAAACCTAAATTAAACCTAAAACTTCATTCAGTACTTTCTTTCTTCTTAACATTGAGGGCCCAAAATAAAAACAGTATGGAAAGGAATTTTAAAGCAGCCAAAAGTTTTATACTGTATACTAAAATAAATGTTACATTACAGGGGGAAGAGCCCAGCGCAAGCTGAACTGTGCTACTTGAACAAAGCTAAATGGCTAGAAATGTATGGTGTAGATATGCATGTAGTTAAGGTGAGATCTGTGTGATATTGTATTTTGTGAATGGGCTCCCAGAAAACAGATTTGCCTTAGAATTGCGCTTAATTTATTGTCAGCTAAGCTTTTAATTACTGATTAGGGTATTGAGAGGGGAAAAAAAAAAAGAGACAATTAAACATTTAGGGAAATACCTTTCGTCTTCCTTGCCTGGCTCAGTCCCAGTCGAGCATCTCTCCTTCGTCTTCCCAGGCTGAACGCCCTTCAGGGTGTCCTTGCTCTGATGTATGTCACCAACAGGCGCAGTCTCTTGGAGCTGTCCTTGTTCTTACAGAGCACCTCCTTCCAACAGTGCTTCTCCAGTCATGTACTCAGCAACATTCCCTTCCACGTGCCCCCTCCCACATCTCCTCCCATGTCTCTTCACATTTTTCCTTTTGTCTCCTGCCCCTCAGCTGCCTTTGTTTCTTAAATATGTCTTGGCATAGGGAGCTATTTCCATCTGTCCTAGAGCTGGCTGGAAAGGGCTGTGAGCAGCCCAGGGCCTCTTCCCACGCTGTGCACCCCTGCTACCAAAACCCTGCCAGTTATGCCTATGTATATTCTTCTGCTCTGTATACTGTTTAAACAAGAGAAAAAAAAAGAAAAAAAGTAAACTTTATAGTCTAAAATATAAGGGTTTTGAGATACTGCTGTAATAAGTTCTGCAACGCTAATTTCCTGTGCTTGTTTGCAGGGAAGAGATGGTTGTGAATATGCTCTTGGACTGACACCAACAGGCATATTGATCTTTGAAGGAGCAAACAAAATAGGCTTATTCTTTTGGTAATCTACTTGTTTTATAATCCCTTTTGTGAAAATGTTGAAACTTCCCCTTTAAGTAACGAATCCTTGACTATATCTTGTAACATAGATTGAATGTACAAAGTTCAAATAGACTGGAGGTGAATTGGCCTGTTCAGAAGTGCCAGTCTCAAATGTGGAAATATATACTGAAAAGCAGACATGGTGCCTGGAAATTGTACTTTTATTCTAATCCCTAAAGTATTCCAGGATTGTAAATCTCAGATGCATTTTAAGGGGAGGGAGAGTGGTCCTGGATTTTGAAGTGCTGAAGTTCCATTAATTTTTCATTTACTTCCTCCTGTGTTTAGGCCTAAAATCACAAAAATGGACTTTAAAAAGAGCAAACTAACGCTTGTTGTTGTAGAAGATGACGAACAGGTAACTTTCTTCCCTTACTTGGACCTGATCCAACAAAGTGTGCAGTGTGAGTGGGCTGAGGAGGATACAGAGCATGCTGTTGGACCAGGCTGTCCTTTCCTTACTGTGGGCAAGGACTAATGCCCTGCGTGCCAACTTGCAAAGCTTTTGTTTCTGCATTTAGGGCAGAGAGCAAGAGCACACGTTTGTTTTCCGGCTAGACAGTGCCAAGACCTGCAAGCACTTGTGGAAGTGTGCAGTGGAGCACCATGCCTTCTTCCGGCTGCGAGCGCCGGCAAACAGTAAATCGAGTAGATCCGACTTCATAAGGCTAGGATCCCGCTTCCGATTCAGGTATTTGGTGAAGTACAAACAGCATATTTGTGTACATACGAGCCAGCAGGCACAGCCACCGGCCAAAGACAGCGATTAACGTGTTTCATTTTTGTATTTTAAGTGGGCGGACGGAGTATCAAGCGACACATGGCACAAGATTACGGCGAACTAGCACGTTTGAAAGAAGGCCCAGCAAGCGATATCCTTCCCGAAGGCATTCAACTTATAAAAGTAAGTGTTTGTGCGTATGGTCTCTGTACTGGTCATGTAGCTGTCATGTTAACATAAATAAATGGTGACTTGACTATAAATATCATGTTACAACCATAAAATCTGTATCACGGTATAGGGAGAAGGCACCTGAAATGTCAAAGCTGACGCATTTTTGCCACCCGAGTCTGTTCATACCTGCTGCTTTTAAACTGTGACTGTACTTACTCTGTCCCCTGAGTTACTGGGTGGTTTCATTATTCAGTTGTTACTGCTTTCCTGACTCTGAGGGCATAACAGCCCAGCTCTGAAATGTAACCAGCTCTCTCTGGGTGTTAAATATGCAGAATTTGCATGTTGGCAAGGGATTGCGTTCCTCTTACGGTTTCATCACTTGATGACTTAAGTTGAGATTTTTATTCCTTGTAGAAAAACCTAGCAATGCACTTTCCAAGACTCCTCTGAATTCTCAGTTATTTCAGGCAGGATGTGGGGCTCGTATGTGAAGCAGGGTGAGCTGCCATTCCCTTAAGATGTCCTTGCTTTCCCATGCATCCCAAGATCGTGAGCCTCAGTTCCCAGGAACGTTTTTTGTGGGAGTGCTCTGGGAGCACTTTTATCTCGTGCTCCTGTACAAGGGGAGGAGGAGGGAGGCATGTGTGCTTTCTAGGGGTTGTAAGTTCCCCTTGCCTTTGGATACCATGTGTCTGTCCGTTGCAGAAAAGCAAATTTATTTAAACTTGAGAGGTACTCTTATGTGATATATAAGAGCCAACTATGTGGTAGATGTGCAGATTTCCTATGTAGAAAAACAGACTAAACTACACTGTTAAAATGTCAGGACCTGTCAGATTCCGTGTGTGCCGTGTGTGTCTGTGCTTTGGTGCAAAGACATAAAGCTGTGAGGTGGAGGCCTAAGGGAGCGTGTGGTCTGTGCTCACTTTACCTCGAGCATAGCAGCCAGGCAGACCTTGTGTTGTACCCAGCTGGTGAAGCTCCTCCTCTCCTGACAAGTCTTGTTCACTTACTTCCAACATTGGCACGTTGCATAGGATGTTTTCTTACTGGGAAGTATAAAAGCTATTTAAAAGGCTTCTTTTATGCTTGATTATCCATTAAAAATGCAGCTCCCTCTGGAAGGTCCAACAGTGTGCTACTCAAACTCGTGCAAATGCTCCCTTTAAATTGCTCTGCCCCATCCACACAGACCATTACAACCTGCTCCTAGTCGCAGCCCAGAGCTGCTGAGTTGTGCTGCAGATCTGGGTATCTTTGCCTGTGCTTCTGCAGCATCATGCTAAGTCTGTAGCCACGTCCTGCATTCAGCACAACTGTTGATTCTGAGCTGGATCACTCAGCAGCTTTCAGTATTCTTCCTGAAAATGTACTTTCTATCGGGAAGAAGACATGATAAATGCCAAGTATTCAACTGCTGCCTTGGTCGCTCTTTCTAACCGCTCCAAAGCACACGCTGAGATGTTGAAACTGAAGATTGCTTTCCCCTGTTCCCAGTTGGAAGGCTCTTCTTTGCCATCGTGGTTCACTGCAGTAAGACATAGGCCACTCACTGCTTCAAGAACAGTCCGATTTCGGAAAGATGCAAAAGGGTCGTGAGGGCTACTCTCTGTGGGGTGCAGTGCTATTGGTGTGGCAGCTGTGCCAGGTTAAGGCCAGTGCTCTAGTTGGGCAGAATTCCCTCTGCCAAAAGCCCTTCCTTCCTGCTGTTCTGGGAATAATGCTCATCTGCCACCTGCGGCGGTGGCCCCTGTGGACCTTGGCTCCTGCTGAAGCAGAGGGAGGTTCCTGGCTGCCTTGTGCTCTTCCATGAGAGCGTTAGAAAGCGCAGCGCCGACCTTGCAGTTCCCTCATGTTTGCTCAAATGTGCCTGAACAAGGCTACCCTTGGGCTGTGACCTAGCTTTCCAGTTGCAGTCGCTGTAAAATGACACTTCTGTTGCACATGTTAAGGTGGTTTATTCTGTTTTTGTTTTTAAGCAAACAATCCTGTGAAAGCAGCACAACTGTGGTAAGTAACTGTACGCTCTGCCTTTCAAATGCTGTTGTCGAGCAAAAATATTTTTAAAGACCCTGCTTCTGCATCAGGATTTGTCAACAGCAGTTCTCTGGTGTGGGATGAATTGCTTCGGGATCTGTTTTTATGCAGCACCAGATTCTCCTTGGGGGCCTGGCCGTTTTCTAAATCTTATTTTTTGTGTGTTGGGATCAGACTAAAATAAATCATACTTTGTTTCTGCTCTTGTTGCCACTATGCTCATTTCTCTAGCTTCGCAAGTGTAAAACAAAGAATAGAGTTCCCCCCATCTTCTTATACCCTAACTGATGTGAATTGAGAATAAACTATTGGTATTCTTAAATAATAAATAGGAAATCAGATTTCAACTTGAATGTAATACTTCCTTAGAGAATAGAAACTTCAGCTATAAGAAATTGTGTTATGGATGTTTTTGTAAGAATGCCCTGGTAGTGTTTTGGCTGTGCCGTTGAGTGTAATGGGATAATCTGAAGAAGCCTAATACTTCTTTAGCTCTTCAGACATGTGTCCTCACTCATGCAACTGTCCAATTTTAAACAGACTTGGCAGGATTCTACTAGGAACAGGTTTTGCTTTGGATACTTACAGAATCAAGACTTGATCTTTTTTCTAAGTAGTAATCTAAATGGCATTTTTATGCGTGCCTTTGGTGCTTGTCAGTGTTGATTTCATAAAAGCTATTTCTTTTCTTCTCTTAGTGCTAAAAATACTCCAGAAGTCCATAACTACCAGGTAAGCATAACAATTATTTGAGAGAATATTTACTTTAATGGTAAATATTGCTGTTACCTATAATTAAGACTATGCTTTCATCCCAACTGCATATGGCCATGAGAACATAGTCTTAACATTTTTTTTTCTTTTTGCCTTTAATAAAAGCTCCACGAGGGATTTTAATTCCATGTGTCCTGTCAGTACCTGTGGATATGAGAGAGAAATGCCATCACCCTAGACAAGTGACCTTCTAAAGACTGTTATTAGAAAAATAACCTTTCTCATTCTCCACCTTTGATTAAAGCTGATGCTTTTTGACATGCACTAGATAGGCCAGGCCTTCTCCCAAACCTAAAAGTGTGGGGGGTGGGTGTTTTAGTTTTTGGTTGTTGTTTTTCTTGTGTTTATTTATGGGTGGTTTTTGGTTTTGTTTTGTGTGTTTACACATGACTGTGTTCTAATGAGCAAGTTCATCACCAAGCAATCTCCTGTATATGTTGCATTGAACGGGAGACTGTCTGAGACAATGCTTCTGTGTCCAGGGCTCCCAGACAGCATGTTGGCCCCAGAAAAAAATATAAAAGTTTAAAGTTAATCAGGAGTTTCCGTATAATTTCATTAACAAGGTTTAATATTTTCACTTGTAGCCACAGTATCATCCCAATATTCATCCTGCTCAGCCGCACTGGCATCCTCATACACCTGTAAATGTAAGGTAAGCAACCTTCACTTCATACAAAAATGCTTCTTTATCTGTCTTTATCTTAACTTATTGATGTGAAGCTTTGGGTGTATTGGGCGATTTTATGCGCAGGGAAACCAGGCAAGTTAGAAATGTGTGATGTGGAGGCATCATTAAATAACATCAGTTTAGATTTTTCTTTGGAAAGTTCCAGCCACATTGATTTTTTTTTTCAGGTTGATTTTTAATTCAAGCTGTTTTTTAATTAAAATGTAATTTTAGTCCATTTTTGTAGTGAGTATGTTGATTGGAGACAGATTCAA
The DNA here is from genome assembly GCA_013398315.1 of Nothoprocta pentlandii. Classification (NCBI taxonomy): domain Eukaryota; kingdom Metazoa; phylum Chordata; class Aves; order Tinamiformes; family Tinamidae; genus Nothoprocta; species Nothoprocta pentlandii. Next base: position 816,896 of record VZSG01000314.1, read on the forward strand.
TCTCTGTAACAGAGTGAATTGTAATTTGATCAGTATTTAATCTCTAAAATAAAAATATCTTTTTATGGTCAATCTAAATTATCAGTGAATAAATTCCAATATGGAAAAATGGCTATATGTCCATGAAATATGGACATAGAGCAATTGATCAAGAGATTTGCAGATAATGTTAGTGAAATTATTTATGCCAGTGAGGTTTTTGAACTCTCTTACAAAAATTTCTTACAAAAATACTCTATATGTGCCTTCCATCTTGCAGTGTATTTTTTAGCTAGCGTTGAGAGAAATTAAGTGAATATAAATTTGGAGGGGAAAAAAAATAGTCTAAGTTAGAAGCAAACACTTATTGGGCAAAGAAGCTGACATTCTGTGATCTTGGAGTTCATAGTATAGAGCAGGAAAGCAGATATTAAAAGTATGTGAGAAACAGCAAACTGTTTAAATTGGCTGAGTTAATGATCTTACAAACATTCAAGGTTTGGTTAGAATCTTTTTTAAAGCTTTCTATTTATGATACTAGAATGTAATACTTTAAACAACTTGCTCTGGAGCAGAGCAGTGCTGAAATAAGCACAATTTCGTATTATAAGCCTGCTCTCTGCTACTTACCTTCCTCTCTGCTCCATCTCCACACCCTGAAGATCTGCAGGTCAGTGAAATATGAACCAATATGGCTTTTTTAACCAAACCAATAAGTCTAAAAGCCTTCTTCTGAAAGAACCAAATGTGCAATACCAGGTTACATGTATTTTTTGGCTAAATGATTTGTGAGATCAAATGTGGAATTGTGCCTCAGTCTTCACATTAAAATAGTTTCAGTGAAATTACTTGCTTGCAGTTGACAAAGTCTAATCTTGTGAGAAAATTCATTACAATTAATAGTTGTCATTATATAGCTTTAGAACTGTTCACTTACGTTTCCTCCAAAGGAAGTGACATATAAACTTTGCTTTATTTCCTCCAGCATCTAAAAATAGTACCAAAAGAAAGTGCAACTTAAATGTGGTAAAAGGGCAATCTTAAATGTTGTGATTTCTTTTTTTTTTTTTCCTTCCTGTAAAATTACTTCAGGATATACTGTAGAATCAAATTAATATCTCTAAGTGCCACTAAGTAATGAACAAATGAGGAAAAACTATTTTTCCTCTCAGTACTTCAGCAAGTTTCAAGGCATAGTCCAAGCAAAATACCTGCACTAACTGCAGGCTGCCGAAGTTCAGCTTCACAAAATGTGACTAAATAATTTAAAGGCTGCTTCAGTGTAATTAACTGCACCAGTGTGTGTGAATGGCAGTATTTACAGAGGGGCATTTTTTTTCCTTAGGATTTCTGGTTTTTTTTTGTTTTTGTTTTTTTTTCAAGACCTTATGGATATATTTTCATGAATTCAACTTTTTTGCATATTTTTATTTTACTTGTTTATTATATTAGGTTTTTCTGTAGCCTCACGCTCCATTTTTATCATCCCTCTGGAGTTCAGGAGCAAAACCAGAGAGGTTTTACATGGCTGAGTTATGATTCAGAGCCTTTGGAAAGCAGAAAAAAAAAATATGAGTTGCTTCAGGGGATTCTGCATCAGAATCTATCATCATCCTATAGGTCCATCACCATTCCCCTCCCTTGCTGATCGCTGTCTGTCGCTCCCTACACACGCTTAGCAGTTGCTGGATGATCTCGTGTTACTGTGTATCACTCACAATGTGCTTCCATCTCTCACTAACCATAACCATGCCAATGGTCCAGGCCACCCTATCATGATGACAGGCCATACTGGAAACCCCCCACAAGTGGAGAGGACAGCAATTTACGGTATATCCAAGAACAGAACCAGAAGAATTTAGGAGGAGTCCACAGTCTGGTGTACCAAGATAAACTCATGACGACACTCTGAGGGAGTCATCACCATTTCACCTGCCATCTTAGACGATCGTTGCATTCCATGGTCCTTGTGTGTCTGCAGTATGTTCACAGTGTACTGTGCATAATGTGTGTGTCTTTATGTACATCCATCCTTGTTCAGTGTCCATGGACGTTCTTGGGAAAAGCGTTTTCCATGTTTTTGTGAGAAATCTTGAAAGAACTGTGGAAACTGATCAGAATTCTCAGTGCCTCAAGATCGGATATACTATGGGATTTGCATTCTTCCATATTCTTTCAATCTGATGGGAGCATCTGCTTGCTGCTGAGCACAGGCCATGCACGGCTAATCATTTCAGCTTCTTTCTTTTGAGTCAAATTAATAGATGAAGTTTGAGCAACTTCATTTTTCAGTTGAAAGGTGAACAGGAGATTGGGGGAGGGAAATTCATGATTCAAATTGGTGATCAAAATGGTTTGTGGACCACTGGCAAAGGGCACAGGCTGAGATAGTTGTAAGTTGGGGCTTCTTCTATCTTTTTGTTTTCTGCAGCAAAATTAAATGTGCTTGCCTAACTTTCCCCCAAAAGTGTAGGGAAAAACACTATAAGAAAATGTATAGAGCATATCTATTACATTCAGACTCGGTAATTACATTAATAGCATCCCCCCAAACCATGCCTGCTGCTATAAGTTGCAAGAATGTTGAAAATGAATCCTTGCTATAAGGGTGCTGCTGTCATCTTATTTTTCATGTGATTAGGAAAGTTGAACCATACAATTTCATAAAACTCTAACTTCTGAAGACTTTTGAGAGGATTCAAAAAAGTGATCACAGTCGGCATACCGCAAGAGGATAATGATCCAGTGAAATAGCTCTATTTTTTTAAGCTAGATTTTTTTCAAAGTTGAATGTATATTTTACAAACCTAGGTCTTTTAATAGGCTTGGCTGATACTTTGATCACTTGCCTATCTTTTTGAATCTGGGAATCATAGTGCCATCTTCATTCATGCTTTTTGTTTTAATTTGGCCTTAACATCTACAGTCTCTGAAGCTATTGGAATCAATGAATCTTTATTTAGAATATTTTAGAATGAAGTAGCTTTTAACTTGATTTTGATAAATGTACATTTATATATGGGTATGACCCTGAATTTTTTCAGTGCAAATTTGATGGTATGTATCTTTTTGTAAAATATATTTGTTTACAGATGCTATCTTTAATATTTGTTTTAATTTCTCCTGTATGTGCTAAGTACAAATAAAAATTCTCAGCGTTCCTGTTCTGATGCCTCATTTATTTTTGGAAGACTTGGGCAGGAGGGTTGGTAGGTCTCGGGCAGGGCTGCGTTTGTTCCCTTTTCCCATGGGCTCCGCAGGGCCTGCGGGGCAGCAGGAGGGACGGAGCAGCAAGGCGCCAGCAAAGCTGCTCTCTGGGAACAGCAGCCTCATTTGGTGCTGTGAATGCCCTCTGGAGTTATCTTGGTTGTTTTTTCCTTTTTTGTTTGTTTGAATAGTCCTGGTAGTCGAAGTGGAGTGTTATTCATGACTCACGCACCTATGCTGCTAATGTAGCGTTGTCCTTGTTGTATAACTCCATTTGCTTCTGTGTGGCTTGTTCTCAGCGCGTGTCTGTCTCGCGTGTTTTATCTGTGGCTTGGTTTCCTGCTGAAGATGCGCTGAATGAGCAGTCTTGCTGACAGAGCGCAGGAAAAGCCAGCCCGAGGCCTGACCATCTTTAAACCTTCAAATGCCTTGTCCAGGAGGTCTGTGGAACAGACCATCCTGTGGAATTTGTGCTCTGCGGTCGGTGCGTGTCCCCTCGAGGGAAATGTGGGTCTTCTCTGGAGAAGAAGCTCGAGCACTTTCCGCTCCCCTCCTAGTTTTTCATTCCGTATCCTCCTTGGTATCTACGGGTATCTGTACCAGCAATGTCACCAAGCAAGCAGGTAACAACAGGACAGCTTCTCTGTCTTTCCTTACTCTGGTGGTAGTGGCTTGCAGTAGCTAACAGGCGTGGGTGTGGTTTAGAAAGGGGTGCACCTTTTTTTAATTTGTTTCTGCTGTAACCCCAACATTGCTCTGACTTATGCGGCTGGCATCAGCCAAGCAATGATGGGCATGCATACCCCTACAGTGAACTCCGTACAAATAACCTGCTTTAGGTTTTTTGTTTTGTTTTAAAAACTTATTTTTTCATAAAATTAGCACAATTGTGACTTACAAAGTATAGTGTTTTAAAAAATGACTACTGTGGCTCTTGTGATGTTAGGATTGCAATTTGTTTTTTGAAGCAAGGCAGAATACTTCACAACTGAAAACCAATTTACTTTGGGAGAGGAGAAAGGAGGAAGATGATGGCAAATGTTTGGTTAATTTGGGTGTTAAAGGTAGGGCCTTTTGTTTAAATATATGGTACTGAGAAAGTTCTGCCCTGATACAAGTCAGTACTGTATTTCTCAATCTATGCTGCTGCAGAAAGCCTCTCATAGATTATAGAATGACAAATTCAGTACAGAGCCTACCAGCCTTGCTATGTAAGAATTTTTACATAGTATGGAATTATTTTAACTAGGAATTTCCCATGAGGAAATGCCACACTATTTTTACACCATTTTTGGAACAGGAACATGTTATACAGCTATTGTACAGTCATAGAAATAACCCATCTTGTAAGCATACATGGAAGCTGCTTTAAAAGAAAGCCTTGCATCTGCTGCCTAAAGCAAGTATTGCTTTTTCAGTCAAATGCAGCATGTTCTTGGGAGTGCCCACTGAACTGTTAATGTAAACTTTCCCCACCCAGTTCTGAAGTCTATTCATTGTGTAAGTCTAAAATCTTTTTACCAGTCTAGTGTGCTTTTAGAAACTCTTCTGGAGTCTGATTACAGATGATAAATATTATCCTTGCTTCAACTAAGCAAATTTTTCTAGGGTGGGAGGGAGGGCATGAGTGCAGCGCCAGGCATCTGAAAACTATGTTGATGAGAAGTCTGGTGTTTGAGAGACCCCATTCTTCCATCTGCTGGAGAATTGCTTGATACATCTTGGCCGAAGGCATCATCTGAACCTCTCTTTGCATGCCTTCCCCCACCTGCTTAAAAAAATGGGAATCTAATTCTTCCTTGGCATGACTCAGAGTTGGCTCTGTTTTGCAATGGGGCTCTTTCTAGATGGTAGTAACTCCCTAATTCTGTATCCCCTTCCAGGAACTGGCGGGAGAGTTGCCTAGCTGGCTCTACCACATCTGTAACCTGGAATGAAGTACATCACTCTTGAGCCCCAGCCAGACCCTGGCATGCAGACTAATGACTTTATATTACAGATTGGCATTTTCAGTGAATTATTTTACCGTGGTCTTTTTCCTCTAAATATTGGTTTTCAGCTGCTTGTGCTGTAGCTGATGTGAATCATGGGCAGATTGAACGGAGTGAGTGTTTTTTGTAATGAATTGCCAAAGCTGGCTGTCTGGGTTTGTACACTTAAGGAAACAAATCAAGCCTTTCCAAAACATTTATCAGTGAACCAATATGCAATTTGACCAAAACCAGGATTGCCTTTAGACATAAACGAAGTATATGTGGTGACCTTGCAAAGTAAAACATGTCATGTTTTTCCCTCGTAAGAGATTGCTGTGGAAGGTCCTCCTTCAGCCTGCAAGAAAGAGCATGTTCTAGGGTTTGCCATAAAGTTTGAAAGTGGATCTCTTGCTGCCAACAAGGAGTGAGTTTGAGGCACTTCCTAAGGCCGGACAAAATTAATGCAAGTAAATTGCTCACTTCTTGGGTGTCAAAGGAGGCTGGGCAAGACCTGCCGAGGAGAAGGAGCCTGGCAGTTGAGTGCTGCAGCCGGCTGTTTTCAAAGGAAGTTGTCTGCCAGTCATTCCAGCTTGTGTATCAGGTAGGCAGGCAGCTACTTCCTCATTTGAAGCAAAGAGATCGTAGCTCACATTCATCCAATGTGTCATAGCAGGGCTCTTTGGAAAGACTGTTGATCGTCTCCGAAGCAATAGGAGGGTTTTTTTTTCCTCCTTACTATGTGGCAAAGGAGAGCTGAGGAGAACAGGATAAGAGGCGAGTGCTGTCAGTGCAGGCCTAAAGAAACACCACTAATGGCAGCCAGGGAGACTGTGCCAGCCAGAGCTGCTACAGAGGGACGAGCATTAATGGATGGAAATAGCAACAACATTTCTTTAATTGCAGGCTGTATATGTTGTGAAGAGCCTGTCCCACAGGATCCTAGCTTCTTTAAGGCTGTTCTAGCCAACTCTTCTTAGCTGTCTTGAACTAACATTTCGCTGGTTAAGCCCCTGCATCTTAACCATGTTTGTGCTATACTGTGATAATTAAGACTTTGAATGTTTTCAGAAAGAATTGTTTATTTACTTTAGTCAAGTTGCAAGTGCTTGGAAGAAAGCGCTGCTGCTCTGCATGCTCTGAGGTTTTAGCGTTGAAGGGCCTACAGGGAAAACAGTTTTCTTCAGCAGGCCCAGACAAACATACATAGATACTTATTTACTTATTTTTAACCAAGCTAGCCCTAGTCTAAAGTATGTAGGCAGAACACCTTGTGAAGGGAAGGGGCAGACCACACACCTTTCTATCTGTCATCTCTTGCAATACTGTGCAGAGATGTGAGTGATAACAGGAAAAGCCTTGATGTTCTGCCTCATGTGTTTTCCATGTGCTGCTGTGCTTTGAAGTGACCGGCCCTACACCCCTCTGCCCAGGGTGTAGGTGCTCTGCTTCTCTTGTTGCCCCTGTGTCTACAAAAACAGGTAAAAAACGAGTTGAGCTCCAGTTCCTCACTTGGTTGAGTCTCTCCTGGTAGGCAAAATTCATCTCTCTCTACTTACTGATGGCTATTTCATATCTGTCCTTTAAAGCAAAACAAATGCTTCTCAAGTAGCTGGTTCCTGAGAATTAATCTGAGTGTAGTTTGTAAAGTTCCCAAATCAAGCTTCTTTATGCACTCTCTACTGCATATATTGATAAGCTGCTCTGGAAAATGTATGTGCAAGTTCCATAATTAACTTTCTTGTTGCGTTTAATTTTAGCATGTAATAATCTTCAGTTTTGAACTGGAGAAAAATATGTATTTTTAAAAATACCCCAATATCTCCCATTCAACTTCCAAGAAGAGATTTTTTTTTCCTCCCCAGTCCGTGCATTGAAGGACTTGGAAGAGAAGGAATATGGGAGGAGAGAGGTTGTTCCCTCTGCCTAGTATCTTAGACTGAATATTTCTCCTGTGCTTTGTGTTTCTGGGGTAATACTTTTCTGTTGACTCTGGGGGATTATCGCAATCACTGTGGTAGTTGTTCATTTTTTGTGATTTGCTGCATAGATATTTTCAGAAGAAATCTATTTTATTTTCTAGTTAGCAGGAAAAATATTCATAATGCCTCACTTGATCATCACACCTTTTGTGAGCTGAGAAATCAATCTACCTGTTTAAAAATTATATGAATGTTGAGGCTACCGAAAGGACCAAAGGGAATACTCTAGAATTCTGTTTTTAAAGTGTCACCACAAATCTGCTTGCACATTTTAGTCTTATGTTTTTCATACTTGCTGTATTCTAAGTTTACAATGTCATTTTTTCCCATTTTCCTTTCTTTCTGTTAATATGACCTACAGCTTTAAAATATCAGGCATCCAAACCTCCAGCTTGTCAAAACAAACATGAAAACATGTATTGAATTACAGGAAGAACAGATGTTTCACCTAAGAACTGTTTAGAAAGCCTGTAGTTCATGGATTAACAATGTCATATTCTGAAGGACTATAAAAGCCAAGATTTTTTTAATGAGCACTGAAAAATAGCTTTTCATTCCTGCCTCCTGAGGAAAATGAAAGAAAGCCACACCTCAGTTACTGTAGAAAGTAATGATCTAATGCAATTAAACTCCATATAATAACCTGTTTACCTAGCCATATTCTGTATTCCCTACTAAATCCATAGTGATCCATGCTAGTATAATGGGCCCAGTAGCCATTATCAGGTTCTACTGGGAACCTTAGGGATATTAAATACTGCTGCTCTCCAGTGCTCTGTAAATTGTGTAATAGCAGATCAATGACCTCAATACCTGAACAGATGACAAAGTAACTGCCCTCTTTTTCATCTTCGGTGGCCAAATTGTTCAATTTTGAGACTGTGTTGACAGGCAGGAGATTCTGGCAAAGAGCATTTCCCATGAGTAGGTCCAGGCATCAGACAGGAGGAAAAAAAAAAAAAAAAAAAAAAAAAAAAAAAAAAAAAAAAAAAATATTTCAGGAAAGAAAAGGGGCCAGGGCAAAGAAGGAGCTTGAGTGGAAGGGAGAGGAGGGGAAATGTTTTACAGGGGAGCAGGCAGTAGGAGGAAGCAGGAAGGAAGTGCAGTAAAGGCTGTTAGAAAGAAACCGGGAATGGAGAAGAGGAGCGAAGCAGGTAAGGGAGCTTTCACATGTCTGTCTTTTAGCAACTGGACCTCAACATGTTGGTAAGCAAGCTGATTTGAAGCAAGGCTTCAGAGAGCATCAAAGTAAAACTGATCATTTTGGGGAAAATTTTGAGTGCAGAAGAGTTCCTTTTGTTGTCATTCAGTTTAAAATTCTACTTTTCTATTTAATGGGACTCTATCTTGCTCATAATTTCCACCATAAGCAAAGTTTAAAAATTGATTTTAATGATAAGTTTCTTGCTATAATTCAGATCATTTTCCCAAGTGTTGTAAGAAAGAGAAGGCAGGACTGGTTGCAAATTTGCAAATGAGAACTCTCTTGCCGTGCGGAGTGATTGACTTTGTATTAGTTTTGCCTGTTGATACTTTCTGCTGAGCAAACAAGTGAAAAGATCTGCCCTGCTTTGAGAAGAGTTTTTCCTTGTTGATTGTTCTTACAGCACCTGTTCAGTAACTTTACTGCTAGTGTGGTAAAAGGGCATGAATCTGTACTAAACTGGAGCTGTACATGTGGTGGTAGTGCTAGGTACGTTTATACTAGACTTAAAAGCCCTGGCAAGTTCAGGAAACCCTGTGTTTAGTGCCCTACAAAGAGACACATTCTGAATCTAAGTAATAAGGAAGCATGACCTTTCTACTTTCTTATTAAAGAAAAAAAAAAAGGAATTTCAGCTTTGTAAGATCAAAGATAAAATGATCTTACAAAATCAGAACATACTGTTAAGAAGCCCAGTTCTTCTTAAAATTAAGAGTTGAAGATTTTAAGGCTAAGGTGGTTCCTCCTTTGCCATCCACCAGGTGTGAGGCTGCTGTAGTTCCTGGGTTCCCCCTAAACATGGGCAGCAGGGACAGACTGATCCTGTGTGCCTACGTGCCACAGGGAATCGGTAGCGCTGCAGGTCAGCAAGGAGACGGGGCAGACCAGCCAAGCATCCAACTCAATCATGCTAGCCAGCAGTTTGCTAACATGTCACTGCTTCCATTTAATCCCCACCTTCTCACCACTTTTCCATGCTTGTTCTTCCCCCATCCACAGCAATTTTCCCTTTCTCTTCCCTTGCCTCCTTCAAAACAAACAAGCTGCCCCTGCTTTCCTCCAAGTTGTCCAAGTCCATACGTGGAGATACGGATGCGGCTCCCTCAGTACTGCTGGCTCTACAGGACTGTGCCCTGCTAAAGGTCCTCAACACTGCCCTCCAGGAGTTTCTTAGGCCCTCCTGTGCTGTTGAGGCAGCTGGAGCTCAGGCTGGCCCTGCTTCTCGGCCTGCACACACTACACGGTGTAGGATGAGGATCATCCTACCTGATGGAGAGGAGAAGCGCTTAGCCCGAGGGACCTGGGTTACCTAAGGGGTCATACCCCAATGGCCATAAGGGCCGTAGCTCGGGGTAGCAGTCCCTGGACAGCTGCAGGCTGCCTTGGAGGCCTCAGTTTGGTGTTTTAACCTCCTGTTTTAACCTGAGTTGGCTTCCTTTCATCAGCCACCCATCGTCCGTGTGTGACTGAGCAGGGAAGGCAGCACTCACCTGGAGGGGATTTTGTCTTTGAAAGGCAGATGCAGAATCTTCTGAGCTTTTCAACATCTGCAAGGGCATCTGGGACAATGGATTTTTTTTTGACAGGTGATTAAATATCATTAGCTATCGTTATCATTAATTAACGCCATTTGTAAATGAAGAAGAGCAAGCTTAGTTTCCCAGTAGGCATATTTTGCATTAGAGTTTTGCAAGGCAGTGTTGTCTGTAATGATCACTATGTAGATAAGGTGAAGTCTGTGAGAACAATGGCTTTGTTGGGCTTGGATTTGTTTCTTGGTATTTATTAGAACATAGTTTGCTGCAGGCTCTGTTGCTCTTGCAGAGGATTCCAGATTAACTGCTGGATCCTCTCCTCCAAAACATAGTTCAGCACCTTGTCATGGAGGTAACTGCTGCATATACTTAAGTATCTCGCACAGAAGCAAGTTTCCCCACTCTCATCACCTTTACACACACCTCTCCTCTCCTCCCTTGGCATTTTCTCTTTCCTTTCTTCCTTCCAAGGTTTGAGTGGCTGGCTGTGAGAAGGCTGCTGGCTGCCCATTCCTCTTCCATAGTGCAAGGAGGAAAAGGCTTCCTGAGGCATCCTGAGGGATTGTTCGAGTCTCCTGATCTTCACCAGCAGGAGGGAGCTTCCTTGTTCTCCCCAAATGGATGCACCAGGGCCAACTCTTCTGCCCTCTGTTACTGTCAGGGCCATCAAGCATGAGAGTGTAATGGCACCGTTGGGTTTTGTTTCACTTCTCACAGTAGAAGAAGCCCACAAGAAACCCAGCTTTTATCAGATTTAAAGAGGGCTTTTCCTCATCCACCTTTACTTGGGAACACTCATTATTTTTACATGTCTCAATCCTTGTCAGCAAAACGGAATCCACTCTGTTTATCAGCAGTCCTTCTTTCCCATAGTTTGCGTTCCCTTCATATATGTTCGTGGATCCTTTCAAAGTCTTTTGCTTCTGTTTTTGGCAGCCAGTTGGCTATGCCTGCGCAGAGCACCACCTTCTTCCTGCCCTCATTTCTTTTGCATTCCTATCCACAAGGAAGTTTCACTCTGTTGCAAAATAGGTGCTGCCATTTAGCAGGTTCTAGCAGCATAGGGGATATGGAAGATTCTTAGCAAGATTAAAGCAAGTTTGGCTAAAATTCAAGATTTTTTTTAGCTTCTTATGAAACATGGATGGGGAATAAGTCCAACACCATCTTTTTTTTTTTTTTTCCTCCCTCTTTTTTTTTTTTCCTCCCCTCCTTGCCAAAGGAAGAGACTAAAACCAAAAGCAGAGTATTTGGCACAATATGGCTGTTAAGCCATGGTACCCCAACTGCCACGCTGAAGCTTAATATGCAAGGGCTGCCTTTGTTAGACTTCCCCTTGGTGTGGTAAAAAATGGTTATTAACCCCCCTGGCTGCCATTAGGGAGCATGTCTGCAAGCCCTTTGGATGTGGGAGCAGGTATTGCTGGACATGGTGGTGGCTGAAGCGTCACCTATTAAGGAGTGAAGCGAGTTGGGGAGCCTCTCAGCACCTGCAGTGTGGATGTGAGATGTTGAAGGCTGCAGAAGTTACCGAGAGCCTTGCTGTGGCTGGGGGGAGGATTGAGAGGGCTTTGGGAGACACTTATTCTAACGCGCCTGGGTTTTTAAACACAAAAATTGCAGTATTTCTTCTGGGCAGAAGCCATGTTCAAAGCAAGGGACAGAGATGGGTGTGGAACCTGTTGAAGGCCGTTTAAAAAAAAATCACACCCTCATCTAGGAGCCTTTTTTGCTTTGTTTGTAAGCCGTAATTCAACTGTATTGGGGTCGAAGCTCACAGGGGCTGGAGGCTGCTTTCTGCTACCGCAGAAGGGTGTAGAAGGAGGCGGCATTGGTGGGTGCAGGAGCAGGCTTGCTCTGGGACACAGGTGAGAGATGTCTATGCAGGTCTGCCCAGCTGCATCCTGCAGGAAAGCGAGGATGGTGCAAAAGGACAATTATTTTTATTAAAGATGTGTATCACCCACGGATTACACCAAAATGGGAGGTCCTCTTGCAGCGAGCTTGTCACGAATAAGAGAACAGGTTTCAAATGGATTATGATTTTAGGGTGTGAAAAGATTTAGGATGCAGAGCAGAAAGAATGAATGATATTGTGTTTGTAATCCTGCCCCAGGTTGCGGAGGGGAGGAAACCTGGGCACTTGAGAAAAGAATCGGTTGGTCTTGAGGAAAGAGCCAACGTCATGATTCAGTGTATAAACTGGAATAGCTTCCCCAGGACGTGGGAAGGGCCCTTTCCTCTTTGCCATGAATTGGTAAGGCCTCAGCAGCAATAATGGGTGTAGTTCTGTGCACTGCTTTTCAGAGGCAGTGTCGATGTGCAGAAGGGAACAGCAAGAACGATCAGGGCTCTTGAAAATGTGTGACCTGCGAGAAACGACTGAATAATTTAGAGCTTTTCAAGCCTGGGAAAGTTGAAGGGAGATGTGAAAATGTTCTTTTAAAAATATACAGATTTTGTGTAGCAAGAAATAATCTGTTCCATGTGATGGATGGGACAGAAAATAACAGGTTTAAATTGCAGTAGACATTTAGGGTAAAACCCAAAAAATGTCTTCCAATGTCCTTAAGCCTTCATTCCAAATTTGTTAGTTTGTTTTTTATTTTTTTTTCATTTTTTCTCCATATTTTTCTATGCTTCTCTAGCAGTATTGTATGTGTGCGCTGTGCACTAGAGAGGAATTGCTTGGTAAGGCAGTACATATCTGGAGCCTATGAAACATAAAAATGTGAAATGAAAATAGCTTTTAAAACAAGTGTTGAGTTGTTTTAACAGGATAATAGTATCTATTAAGTTAGAGGACAAATAATGTAAATTACATTGAAAAAAAAATAAATAACCTGATGTATATTATTTACCCTGTTTCCTTTCTGATGCCGCCTTTTGGTCGGAAGAAAATAATTGTGAGAGTTTGAGGCTAAGGGCAGTACCAGGTGTCTTTTGGACTTTGCTGGAAGTTGAGCCTGGGAGTAACGGGATCCTCAGGAGCATTTTGGCTGAAGGAGGGACAGAGAAGGAAGAAATGGTCTCTTCCTTCAGAGATCTGACTGTCGGGTACTGTGTCTTTTCCCTTGTCAGACAAGAGTAATAGGAAGCGGTTGGAGCTTGTTGAGAAAACTAGGCATATGAAAGGGGAAATCTGCAGGCTAGTCACTTGGCTGCTATAAAGATGAAAGAATGGCATACTGGGAGGCTAAAAGTTCAAAATTGATACCTGCCCATCTGTGCACATAGTTTAAGAGCATAATTTGATGTCTGTGTATGAAACCTGGAGAGTTGAGGATATACTCAGAATATTGCTCATTGACATGAATGATTCATTCCCGTTGATGGGCTGGGGAGTATGCACAAGCACAACATCCATTCAGGTAAGTCAACTAGAAAAAAGCAGTAGGAAAAAAAAAAAAAACTTAAAGGCAAAAAAGATGCATTGGGGAAAAAGAAATCCAAAGCATCTAGATTTAAGATGGTGAAAAAAATTAAAAAAAAAAAAAAAAAAAGTGGAAAAAAGGTGCAACCTGACTGCCAAATAGTGATAATACTGTGAAGAAACTGTACTGCATATGTCAGGATCCTACGTTCTCCTAAGTTACATAGTACAGGATGCACCAAATGGGGATCAGGACTACTCATGCAAAATGTTTGTTTGGGTAGCATCAGTTTTTCTAGTATACTAGGTCCAAACCTTCTGCAGGCCCGATAGTTTCTTATTTTGCAGTGACTTATCAGTCTAATACTGAATTTCCCAAGAGCTCCTGGGAGGAAGGGAGCAAAGGAACGTGAAAGTCTTCCTCGCTTCCATCAGAAGCAGAAAAGACAGCTGAGCCTGAGTTGCCTCAATATCTGTCAGCTGCTGTCAACCCCCAGAAAGTGCAGGTGACTCTGTTCTCTAACCAGGTTGGTAGTTTCTGCATCAGAGTCTGCTGGCTGCAGCTTTGTGGCTTACTGACCTCAAGGATTTCAGTGTATGTCCCAACAGGAGCTTTGCTGGCCCAGCTCTTTAGTTCTTTGACGTCCTGATCTCCCTGCATGGTGTGAGCACTGCTGTTAGGACAGCCAGGAGGGACATCTAGAGAGTTTGGTGTGTGTTCTTCCTCGTGCCGGAGCCTGTTTTGCTCACTCAGGTCCTCAGGTTATTTATTTAGCCTGTTCTAGTGCAGAAGTTACCTCATGCCCACAGCAATATGAGGAATCTAGGGGTAAGAATTTGATGTGGTTTCACTAATTGTAAAAAGACTGGTTAGAAAGCCGCTAACCAAGACATTCAGCAGCTTGCCAGAAGGTGGAATTGAGGCAGCTCCCAGGCATGTGCTCCCTAACCATATCATGATTTTATAGCGAGTTCTGTGTCTTACAAAACATTGAATCACAGACTGCAAAAAGCTGGAGCGCTGAGGCTCCAGCCCAGATCTGTTCTTACTTCCGATACGGATATTAATTGCATGAACAAAACTAGCTGTTCTCTCAGTCAAATAATGTCTCCTCAGCCCAGACAGCTCAAAAGGAGAGTGCAGGAGAGCTCCCACAATTGCTGTGCAATCTCATTAGCCTGTGCCCCGGGGGGCACACGCTCGATTCAGTTATAACGGTGAAGATGTAGTGCAGTTCCAAAAGACAGACCAGGCCTGGATTGTCTGAGCTCACCACGGCCTTCCCCTATGGATCTCACCCCTGTTTGTGCTGTTTCTTAAAGGCCTGGGTAGTTAGTGCCTTTATTGGCAGCCGTAGCTACGTGCTGGGAACCTGCCAAGATGAATACACACACATTCCCTTCTGCCTCCCGCCTTCAAAGAAGTGACCGACATCAAAGCGCTGTTCAGTTACCATCCCGTCAAAAACGTTGTGTTGTCAGAGGTGTTAAGGCAGCCGTGGTTATTTAGCGATGTACAAAGATGTATCCTTCATCGTATTTTTGGAAATGATACAGATGTGTTTATTTGAAAAAGACTGGCTCATTTTCTTTGTGTCAGTAAACAATCTGCGGAGAACATATGTAGCAATTTGTTCTTTGTTCCTTTAATTATTCCATTTGCCTTTAGTCTGTGTTGCCAGGTTTTCAGCCACTATTAGTAAAAAATAAAATAAAATGAAGCCTGAAAACCCCCGCAGGTAAAGATAATTTCGTTAGTGTTTTTCAAAGGGAGAGATGACTTTTTTGTGAATGAATTAATTTGCTGCAGCTAGTGTCCAATACAACACAATATAATAACTTAGAACACCGTAAAATTTGTAAACGCTTCACTGAGAAAAAGCACATTTGTTTTTTGCAATAGCTATGTAAAGTTACCATGATCACCTTAGTTGTTGGCATTGAAAGAAAAAAGGGCATTTTTAGACATTCACCATCATTTCAAATAATATATGGAAGTAATATAGGTAACATTAATGAAGAAAACTGACCGTGTCATTTGGTACCTCTGAATTACTGTTGATGAATTAAAATATTTGAACCAATCTCCATTTCTTTATGGATTGGAGACTGATGATAGTTAATCTCATAACTAAACATTTTCAAAAGAGTTTACCAGCACAAATATTGTCATCTGTAAAAGTGTTGCTTTTCAAAGGATCTTTCCCCATTTTTGCCAAGTTACATTATTTTCACAGTCTTTACACCACTATATTGGAAGCTCAGACTTTTTCAGGAATGTGAAGTTATTACTTTCATTGTTCATTTGAGTTATGGAATAGGATTCTCAACTTCAAAAATTGCTCTGTAGGATTTTGTCACTTCACCTAGAATGGAAAAAACATCGTTTTCATTTAATCTTTTCCTGTTACAAGAATCACGGTTTATTGCTTGACTACTTTCCTGTTCTAGGTGAAGTAACAAAATCCTGCAGAGCAAGTTTTGATGTTGAAAATCATATTCCATAACTCATTTAGAACTTGGGTCGGTGTAAGGGTCTAGCAGAGTTTGTGTAGTGTGTGAAATAGAAATGAATTCAGATATTAAGGTCATGCCAAGCAAAAAGGAAGCATCCTCCTTTCTCACCGTAGACATTTCCTGCCGATGGATAAATGTAAAGATTTGGGATATGTTTCATTACAAACAAATACAGATTTTTCCTGAGAAAATTTGAATTCTTGAGTCTCTAAAAGTACTGTTTATTCTGTTGTTTACCACTCTAATCTGAGCGGAACTTACTTTGTAGCTATCCCTTGAACAACAGTGACCTGCATCCATTCAACATTGAGGAGAACGGTGGAGCGCCTTATACCACGAAAATGCCTGCAAGGCACCATCACCACCACCGTCATCACCACCACCACCCCAACTACGGCGCCCTTGCTCCTGACAGCAAAGACCTGGTTTCTGCAGTTCCAAATCCAAACAGTAAGTACAGTGCAAGGAACATCATTTCAGTAGTTGTGCTGCTTTCATGTTTGTCTTGGGCAAGGAGCCAAAGCAAAGGAAACACTGGGAATTTCTTCTTTTTTTTTTTTTTCTCAGTGAAGAACATACTTTCTATTATTTCTAGTTCTGTAGTATGTACAAATGAGTCAAATTTTACAATTTCCTGTTTTTGCCGTGAAGTTGTGGGGTTTGGTGTTGGGTTTGTGTTCCACAGTTGAACACGTACCTGATCAGTCACAGCTACTGAGTATCTAGCTGCTTGGCACAGACTATTTTTCATGGTTATTACCAATTTGTATAATGCTGCAATCACTTGCCATTGTCTTTTGCTGATGTGCCCAGCTGGCCTTCAGCCCTCGCTGTTTGGGTCTGACTGTTGCTTCCTTCGTGTCTGAGCACAGATGGCAGAAGCTATGGAGCACTGGACAAGCAGCATCTTGCCGTCCATCTTGGCACGCAGGTCCAAAGCTACAAAGGAGGAGTAGCTGAAGGCAACTTAGACCAAGGTTGGTGTCTCGTCCAGTATGGGCAGACTGTTTTGGGTCTCTAAGAAAACTTGCACAGATACTCTAGAGTTTAGCAAGAGGAGCAAAAG
>VZSG01000314.1:844359-876193 GCA_013398315.1 Nothoprocta pentlandii
AAAAAAAAAAAAAAAAAAAAAGGTTTGATGTTAGGAGAAAGACATGAAGAGTTTTTTATCAGAAGTGTTGTTTTTATCCCTAAGGCCTGCTACCTCTTATGCTGGTGCTCTTCGTCAGGCAGTGTTTTTTCTGTACATGCTGCAGAGAAAGGGCTTGCTTTTCTTGCTGGTTTGTTTGCCATATTTGGCACCACCTTAGCTCACAAGGGTGGCAGTGATATTTGTTTAGCCTCAGCCACTGCAGCTGGGGGCATCCAGTTGCCCTGTGCAAAAAATTTTTGGCAAAGAGGAGAAACCTGCTTGTTTGTGATACAGCCTTGGGAAGTCTGGGCATAAGACTCTGCTGCTATAGATGTTTTAGCTATAGCCACTTATTTTAGCTATTTATTTAGATATATTTAGATGCTGTAGCATCTATAGATTTTTTTAAAGGTGCATAGTTTGGCTAAATATTAGGATGTTTTCACAGGAACTGAAAGAGAAATGTCCCAGATGTTGAGTAATGCTGTCCCTTGTTCACAAGATTTAAAACCTCCCCTGCAACGCATGAGACATCGAGTCTGTATAAGAACTTCCTAAGATGGGCAAAGCACAGAATCATCTGATTTCTTTGCCTCAAAGGGATCATCATTTATTGTTGTCAAGTGTCCGCTTTTATAATTGTAAATCACCCTGAGGTAGGCATCCATTACGGAAGCTTTCAGCCTGGGTAGTCAGTCTGACAGCTTTCAAATTCCTGAAACCAGGATTTTGTAATGGAAAATACTGTGCAATCTTGACTGCAGGCTGTCCTACCTCAGTAACCCAGAAGCCTTATTACAAATTTTCCTTCCCAAAGAGAAGCAGGTAGCAGTTTTAAGAAAGGAAGTTCAAGAAACAAATTGCGAGGCATCATAAATTTTTAAATAAGGACTCCTAAGAAACAAAATAAATTGTTTCCTGGGGCATTAAATGAAGTTATTCCCTTAGGAGCAACCTCCAGTCAATCTGATACTCTCCCCTGTGTTTAATTTAGTGTACGCTCTACGTCAGCCTATCTCATGTGCAGCACCCGTATGCTCTGCAGCCTGGAGTGATGCAGGAGGGGCACCACCAGCACAGAGCACCTGGTGCTGCCGGAGAGGCCCGTGGTGGCCTCTTGGACCGCTCACGAGTGTTCACACACTAGCCCCAGCCGTGAACACCAGCGCTGGACGGGGACGGGCCACAGGATTCCCTGTCCGGTAGCTGCTGGCAGACCTGCTCGGCCTGTTCACATGCAAAATTAAAGACTAGACCCGTGTTTGAAAAGAAAGTCAGTCTGTTTAAACTGAAAACAAACAAAAAAAAGTGTGTCCATCCTCCAGCCTGCGCAAGACAGCAGATTGCTGCAAAGAGGAGAACGTGCTGCTCCCTTTGCCTCCGTGGCGCCAGACACACGATCCCACGGCTCTGGTGCCTGCATGGATCACTGGGGAGGGAAGTTGGGCCCCGTTATGTGACACCGGTGACAGGATTGCCTGTGGGAGCAGAAACAACTGCCGCTTGTTTGGCAAACGTGAGCAGGAAAACCCTGTGCAGGCCGCCAGCGTGGCCGGTGGGAGTCGGTGACCCCTCCAGCGTGACAGAGTGGCCTGTGTTTTCCTTTCACACACCAGTGTTACTTTATTCCAGTCCAGATGCCAGTGGCCAGTTGCTGCTGCTGCTGCGTGTGCCTTCAGGGAGGAGCAGGCCTGGCTCTGCTTGGCAGCTCTGAGCCGTGCACAGGTAGGAGCTGGGGGAGCCCTTTCCTGCAGGAATGGCTGTGCCAGGAGACCTGGCTGTTGGCACCAGGCTGCAACAAGGGCTGCTATGGCAAGAGGCTCATGGACAGGCTGAGTTACAGATGGGGCAGCTGAAACAGGGGTCTTGGCCTGAATGAACAGCTTTATTTAGCGTTCGGTAAAGCTGGAAGCAAGAACCACAAGGCTGCTAGGAGAGGTTCCTCTGGTCACTTTGGGATAGCACTGTCCATAGGCAGAAGTGTAAAAAGAAAAATATTTGTAACTCTGAAATACAGTGTGCCTGTAGATGAACTCTCTAGGGATCGGAATATTATTAAAGAAACAACAGTAAAAAGTCTAATATTGTGTGTTTATTCTAGCTCTTGGACTACTGTCCTACGCTGTATTATTGGTGACTCATCAGGTTAGAAGAGCATAAGGACAAAACCGAGGCATAGTTCAGTTTGTATCCAATGTTTGTTATGTGGAAGCCTGTCAAGCTTCAGTCTGTCAAACTTTAGCCAGGTTGGGTGAGGAGTTGGAAAGAAATAATTGGCTTGATCCATGAGAGGAATTCTTTTACAGCGTCTCCTGTTCTTGGTCTCAGGATGCATTGTGCCCATTATGCATGGGGATGGTGAGACTTGGTTGTGGATGCAAGTTCTTTTCCATCTAAAGCCCAATATTCCTCCCACACAACTTGCTGCAGTCTTCCCAGTCTGTTGAGCTGTTGCTTTACTTTGAAAGTAACTTTGCCAATGGAGATGAGCTCTTTTGTGTAGTTCATGCAGCGTGTATTACTGTAGACATATTTACCTTTTTTCTACTTCGCTTGAGACTGGTTCATGCTCTACCTTATTATTTATTTTCCCTAGTTGATTAGAGAAAAGAGAATGGGCACTGGTTCCAGACGTGGCCTAGTGCCAGTAGCAGAGTGCCAATTCCAGCCTCTCTAAGGAAACCCAAAAGGACACTGTTATCTCCTGAGCAGAGGTTGTGGTATCGACACTGACTGCATCCAACTGGTCTGTTCTGATTACTGAGAATCCCATACACTTCTCTGCTGGCTGGCTCTTCCTAATAAACTTCTGTCCTGTGGCCAGACATCATCTGATCCACTGATTTCTTGTCTCAAAGTGCCTGGTCAGATGAAAAAAAATTAATAATTTCCCTTCAAAAGGTGTTCCTCAGTTAGACGTGGTAGTTAGGTAGGATTTTTACACTGTTTTATATGCTGTTAGAACAGCCATGGAATAAATGGGACCCTCTTCCTCAGCATTCTGATCAATCTTGGTCATGTCTGGTTGGAAACACCAACCAATCTTGGTTTTGTTTTGGTGCTTTGTTTTCAAGCACTGCTCTTTCTCCTAAAATGCTGCTGGGGTTGTTTGGGCTGAGAAAGCCATCTTGCAGGCAGCACATGGAAAAGGCTTGTAGTACCTGTGTGGGAACTGTTAGGAGCATCCCAGTTGATAGTCAGATATGTAGGGCTGCATGTATGTCAGTGTGGGGGACAAGAAAAACAGATGTCACAGGGCACCTCTTATCAGCAGTGGGAATAAGGAACATGGAGACAGGGATGCCTGACACGAGGCTACATGAGCATTAGGGCACTGTTGGGAAAGTGGTTCTAGGAAATAAAGTGGTCACCAAGCTGAGAACGCTCTCCAGGAAGAGTGTGCGTGTGACCAAAAGCATCTCAAGTGGAAATGCCTGGAGAGTCAAAAGGTCTCGTAAGGGGAATACGCCATCCTAGGAGAGATTTCCCAGTGAGGCTGGCAGAGGTGGGACTGCACCTCACCTCTGCAGTCTGCCTGCCTTTGGATTTTCCAGAGATTGTTGCCATTTTGGTGCGTATTCCATTTTCTTGCGCATTCCTTTTTCTATGGATTTGTCTCTGAGATTATTTAAAATGCATGTGAAGTGGAACTTAGAGTGACCTTCCCATGTACACCTTGCTTACTGTTGGAAGGGAGGGAAGGTCTGTGTTTCTTCTACTCATGTGGACTCGGAGAGGGTCCAAAATTTCCGCCCCTATTTGGAGTATATGGAACAGAGAAATGGAGATAGCAGTGCATGCATCTGAGTTACTCTTTAAATATTTGCAGTTTTCCACAGTGAACACAGAGAGACTGGGAGTTTGTTACAGAAAACAATCTGCCTGATTTTTGTATTCAAAGTAATTTGCCCAGTGTAATTACTGGAAGAGTTATCACCCCATGAATCAAATGTGACATGTGTTTATGAAGATAGTTTAACAGAAGATGTTCTTTTCCTGCATTCAGCCTAATTACAGTATTTGTAATGCTGCCCTTTACTTGAAGGCTCGTGTACACAGATCATACTTTCTTATGCAGCAGGTCTTCTCCTTTTGCATTCCTTGCACAACCCTAGGCAGAGAACAGTGTTACACAGACTGAACTGTGGGCTGGAATGATCCTTTGAGAAGCCACAGTGTTGCCAGTCCCTTTTCAGAAATGGAAGCATGGTTTTGGCAAAACTTAATGCTGTCTCAGGCAAGATATGCCTTTATTTAAGCAGGATTGAGCAAAAAGGCTAAACCAGCTGGTTTCGTTTCTGGTGCTCTCCAGACTGTAAGCAAAGCAGCAGCCAGCCCTGTGTCTGTTTTGCAACACAGCAAACTTGAACCAATTAAATAATGTTGTTTTTTTTTTTTCCCCCCTTTATGTTTTTTCTCAACCAAAAAGTAAAAATGACTGGGTTTCTAAAGTGTACCATCTCATCTGGTGACTGTGGTGATGTATTCACTGATGAGACAGTTCACATCCAACTGGGACGGCAGAGCTGCCTCGCGGTGCCGACACCGAGGTGTGCTGAGCGATGGAAGAGCGCTGCTGATAGGGGCTATCATCCCCCTGCTGGGACACTTACCTCAGGGTCCCATTAAGCTTCACTGCTGCCAAAAACAGCCTCTTGCTAATGTCCCTGGCAGCTGGTTTTAGCGGTTTGTCTCTAGTCAGCAGAGCCCTTAATGTATATTTAAAGAGCTGTAAAATTGTGTTTTGAGTGAATAATATTTAATATTCTTAGGACAGCTTCGGAAGCTGATCCAACAAAACTGCAATTTGTGAGAGCTTTTTATTGATTTCAATGAGTTTTGAATAAGACCCTGGAGATACAGCCCAAAATTATTATCTAGAACCTATGGCAGAAAAAGTACAGTAGGCAGGGCTTCATTAAATTATCATGTAATGAGTCTCATTTTTCTAAGAATATTTAAAAATACACATGCAGCACCATCCCCAAGATGTTGGCCAATACCTTTCAAGATTTTCTGTCAAAAAACATTTTCCATGTCATTCTGTTTCAGCGGTTCACTCAAGACCTCTGTTGACAAAGCACATCCAAGTCCTGATAACAGTCTTGAGGAGGCTGGCACACAAATAGAGATGTCCCTGAGAAGCCAAAAGCTCTGCTCTGATCTCATTGCACATCACATATGCTGCAAGTGGCACCTTGTCTGCATCCATAATCCCTCTGGTGTCAACTGAGTTGTAGAATGCATGGCTATTTAGTGTGTGTGAAAGGAGAGAAGTATGTAGCCAACAGAAAGCCAAAGCCCTGCTGAAATGGAGAAATGGGAGGGGAAGAGGAAGAAGGGGAGGAATTTTGCTAAAACAGAAGGAGGAAAATGACCCAACAGGCATTAAGTATGAAATATTTTAGGCATTCTTACAGCAAAGACAGTCACTTTCTCTTCCAAAAATGAGATCCCTTTCTCTTCAAATGCAGTTGAGTGTCTTGCTCTGCAGTTCTTCTGTAGCCTCCCTTGAGACTGTGTTTTTTCTTTCTTTTGGGCATCTTTGTAGAGCTGAGCTCAGGACTTCCCCTTCTATATGATGAAACTTCTCATCTGAAGAAAATAGAAGCGGAGAGTGTGAAGGTAGTTGGACCATGGCCAGCCCTGCACATCAGCATGAACAAGGTATAGCATATGCACGTCTTTATATATATATATATATGTATATATGCCAGAGAGCGCCTTTGTCACTTGATATGCAAAAGCTACTGCTTTTTCACTTCCAATTCAAATCAACATGCATCTGCAACTGTCTTGCTTGTTTATCAGCTCATGCCATCTCCTCATGGGACTCGGGTTTCGTTTTTAGATTTAGTATTTCCTTCAACTTTGCCTTTTAAAATTTCACAGCTGCTGCAACAATGTTATGATGTAGTTTTGATTTAGCTGTGAAGAGTTAGTCATGTAGGCAGCCCAGAGCTGCAAGAAAATAACAGTATAATAAATGATTAAGAAATAAGTCACCTTGTTTTTCCATATGAGGAGTGTGTGTTAATCCATAGACTCCCGCCACCCCCAGTATGTGGCTGGTGTTAGACAAGTGGGCTTTCTGGGAGGCTGCAAAAGAGCCCTGCACCACTGCCTATGCCAGCAGCATGATAGACAGGGTTTTGTTGGCTCCTTTTGTGCATGAGAGCCCAAACCCTGTGTGTCTGTGATATGGGGGTGCTTTGAGCTGGCTTTGGGTGGAGGCTTGGACCTGTGATTCACAGCAAGCCCTCTGTGATCAGTCCTGAGTTGAAGACAGTGAAATTGGTGAGAGCTTTTCAGGTAGCTTCAGGTGAGGGGTCTGGGCCCCCACGGAACGTGTATACCTGTTAAAAAGAAGGTGTTTGGAG
Source organism: Nothoprocta pentlandii (assembly GCA_013398315.1). Classification (NCBI taxonomy): domain Eukaryota; kingdom Metazoa; phylum Chordata; class Aves; order Tinamiformes; family Tinamidae; genus Nothoprocta; species Nothoprocta pentlandii. The sequence continues at coordinate 850,761 of VZSG01000314.1, forward strand.
AGATTTTTGTCAATTCAGGGGAGAACCTGAACCAGTTAAATTGCTTAGCCTTGGTTTCACAGACTGGGTTTTATTGTTGATGTTATTTCAACACAGCATTGGGAAAACTAGGGTGCAAAAGGCATGGAAAGTACAGCCACAAGAGGGCTGTGGAGACAAGGAGGGACTGATATCTGGAACAAGGGACAACATGGGACAGGGACAACATATGGCATAACCTCTTTTTCTTCTAGGCAGGAGTATCCAGGAGAAGCTAAAAAAAATTGCCAGGTGCTTCCAACAAGCAATGAAATCTTGATAGGTTTTGTTCAGAATTCTAGATAACTAAAGTCAGTGTCATGTGGAAACTATAATGTTCCCATGTTGCTCTATAAGCCTAGGACCCTTATCAAGCTATATTTTCCATAATGCACTGGAATTTTTCCCTTATAAAGAGAAGTTGTTGAAAGAATGGTATTTATGCTGTGCCGTGGGGTGTTGGTGGAGAGCAGCTACAGACAAGAGTCCATCCTGGCAAATGCAGTTATGAGGGGATGACATGCATGCCCATGAGGCAATGTTTTGAGACTTCTGAATCAACACATCAAGGTGAAATATTTTAGCTTTTTTACCTAAATCTATTTGGTTATCAGTTGTAAGGAACTGACATTTTCTCTGATTAGTTGATCTAAGTGACTAAAAAAAACTAAAAAACAGACAAATAAGGATGAGATAAAAATAAACATATCCATGGGCACTTGTCCAGTTCCTTTGTTAGAAATACTCTATCAGGAAATAAGTGCATTTTTAATAGGGAAAATTAGTTAAGCATTGGTACAGTTTGCCAAAGGAAAAATCTCCATCACTTGGATTCATCCAATGGATATTTATGCCTTATGAGAGGAATATGGATACCCTGTGTCTTAACATCAACTGCAAGCATTCATTAGGTGTAAAATCCAAAACATGCTTTGAAGGACATGTCTACACAGGTTATTGGCAGCTCAGTTTAATATAGATAAAGGGTTAAAATATGGACTCAACTATGGACTCTAGATGACCTCTGTTGACCACAGTACAAGGATAAGTGGATAAGGTAATCTGGGCTGTGCTGTATGAAAGATCCAAGCAGGTGAGCTGTATGGTGCCCTTGTAATCTCAAAATGAATGCATTTATATGTTTATTTGTTGTAATGAAAGCTTGAAATATTTTGGCTGTATATTCCACTGTACTGTGCGTGTGGTCATAGTAGAATCCCTGTGACTTCTGCTTGGTTAAGTCTGACTTCTGATCTTTTCTACTTTTTTTTCTTTTCTGAAAATCTATGAAGGGAAAACTCAGCTCTTCTATACCTAATGATTTACTTTGGCTTTTCCTAACAACTCTATGATTTTATTCACAGTCAGATGGAGTGTTATGTAAGAACTAAGTAGCAGAACCCAGTACCACAGCAAGTCAGTGCCTTCCAGTGACAGAAGGAGGTTTTTTGGTGTTCCTTTTGTGTGTGGTGGGGGAGAGGGTGGAAAGGAGATGCTGGCCTGTCTAATACAGCCTGTGTCTGCTGTGCCGAGATTTCTAACAAGTCAAAAGTTTTGCTGCTGGAGAAGTTTTACACAGAGCACCAGGAGCTGCTAAGCTTCTGCTTCTGGCATCAGCAAAGGCAAAGCTAGGGCCACCGAGTGTTTTAGGAAACCCTTTTCCTGGCGGCCTGAGAAGGTTTGGCTTTAGCAGATAGGCAGCAATCCCACGAACAGCAGTTGCCATGTAGGGGAACGGAGAGGAGGGCAGTCCCTCAGAATTTAAGGTTGCCATGCTGAGCCACTTTAAAATTATATGCACTTCGGGAAGACGTCAGGTGTCACCAGCAGAAATCGCATGGACAATCAAGCCCTCAGGTACAACCTGTGTTTTGTGGGGACCAGCAAGTCATTTGGAGGTTCTTCCAGCCCCATGCTCATGGTTTGCTCCCTAGGGCCTAGTGAAGTATGTACACAGAGCTTATAAAACGAAGGCAAACAAACCTCAAGTCATTGAACTTTGAGCTGCCCCTGCAGTTGCTTGGGCAGATGGTTCCTGCAGTGAGAGGAACGTCCTGACTCTGGGCTGGAACGCCGCTGAGCGTTGCCAGGCTAGGCAGGACCGTAGAGCCTTGACCTCTGAACAGCGCTTTGCGCTACAAGTGCGGCCTTAGAGCTGCTTTGGTCTTGGTACTAACCCAGGTGCCGGCAGCCGTCGCTGCTCCCACCTAACAGCGAGGCGGGGCTTTAGGAGCAGTCGGTGTGCTCAGCTTCTGCTCAGAAATGAAACCGAATGCAGCGACAGAAAACAGTGTCCTTGATTCTTTTTCCACTAAATGCTGTTTATTCTCTTTGCTTTCCTCCATAATATTTGCTTAAACAAAACGGGAGAAACAGTTATGAAGCTGCTTTATTTCTGAGAACACAGCAATCGTTCCCACATCTATTGTGGAGTCCTGACTTTCATTCGCTCTCTTTCTGCTGCTAATTATTTTTTTTTCCAAGCAATGTGCTTTGGGGATGGAATTTTTCAGACTTAATAATCAGCCCATAGCAGAATTAACAAGAAATTGAGCATATTAGATTCAGCAGTTAATTAATTTGATTGTCTGCTACAGCTAACTCCATCTCATGGGAATGATGAATGGATGTGTCCAGTCTCTTTTCCAGAACTGTTTGGTACAGTGGACATGTCTGTCCACCTAGGGAGTGATAAAAGTAAATTTCAATGTGTGTGTCATTCCCTTTGGTGCCAGCAGACTTTTTACCCTCCAGGAGAGAGAAGCTGAGGTGTTGTAACTGTGAATATGTTTTCAATTTTCTTTCTTGCAAAAGCCTTTCCTCAGAAAAATGTTCTCCTATCCTTCCCCCCACCATTCCTACAGCCTTTTTCTGTCATGCTCAAAGTCATTTTTTATGGACAAAGGGGAAGCCTGCCATAAGTAGGTATGTTTATGTGTGTATATATGTATGTATGTGGATACATATATATACATATGATAAAAATATGTAATGCAAAGAATGTATTCTTAGTGTAACTGAAATCTTCAGAGTCTAATTGTTGTTAGTCCAGCCCTAATTATTACAGCAAAAGAAAGGCCAATTGAAGTTGTTATACCCACATGCAGCGTCTACCTCTTCTCCTGGCATTGTGCCTCCCCTTTCCCTGGGTCCTGAGCTGGATACTTTCACTCTGGTGAGGGGCTGCAGGGGTGCTGCAGTGCAGGGTCTGCCCTGTAGTCCTAAGCCAGGGGACATACAGTGTTGGTGGTTTCTTCTTTCTCATTCTAGGAGCCATTTGGAGACCTTTGCATAAGTTGGCTAACATGCTCTTACACCTTGCTTTTTCTTCACTGACCATTGGCTTCACCTTGCATCCCAATCTACTGTGTACAGTGGCTTTTAACATATGTTGGGTACTGTATCTGTGTTGCTGTACCACTGAGTTTGTACCACTAAGCCTGCTTTTGTTCAGCTCCAGGTTTGCATTTCCTTAGCTGACTACAGGCGAGCTTTGCCGGCAGGGGTCTCCAGTGGCAGCTCCTTCACCCATCGCGCACTGCCCGTGCTCTTCCACCTTGTGTCCAAGGTCTTCCCTTCGGCTGCTCTTGCTCTACATTGCATCATCATGCTCCACTCATAAATACCCCTTTCTGCATAGAATAACTGCTTGTTCCTGCTGTCTACATAAAACTATGGTTGTATCATACAAAGATAAAACAAATTAGCTATAGACATCTGGTCAATTAGGAGAATTACTGTTACACCTAATCCAAGTAGAACAGAGCTACCAGCAGGTCAGGAAGAGTTCAGACAGAGCAAGCCAGCCAAGCCTCTGTCCCGTGGCCTTGCAAGCTCAGTATGAAGGGAGGAAGGGGCCAAGCTCTCCTCAGTGGTAGCCAGTGACAGGACAAGTGGCAATGGACACAAGTTGAAACCCAGGCAGTTCCATCTGCATGTGAGGAAGAACTTCTTCCCTGTGAGAGCCCTGGCACAGGCTGCCCAGGGAGGCTGTGGAGTCTCCTTCTCTGGAGATCTTCCAAACCCGCCTGGATGCCGCCCTGTGCCCCGTGCTCTGGGTGTCCCTGCTGGAGCAGGGGGCTGAACTAGGTGATCCCTTGAGGTCAATTCCAACCTCAGCCATTCTGGGATTCTGTGATTATTGGATGCTGTACACACCTGTCAGTGATTCTTGTTTCACTGAATGCAATTGAATTTAAAGGAAATGTTTGAGAAGGGATGAGCAAACATAAGACCTCCATTATAAAAAGAAAAAAAAAGCATCTAGTTACATCTATAGGTATACACACACATACACATGTATACATATATTTATATATGAGCTTGTTCAACACGTTTCTATCAAACCCTTTAAATGCTTCCAGCAATTCCCCAGTGCTTTCTCCCTGCAGAAAAATATATTCTTTTTCAGTGATGAAAGCAATGCAAACACATTGCTATTAAGTTGCACCAACAGAACTGGAGATAGAAGACAGGAGTTTTATCAGGTATCTTCGATCAATACTGACTCTTTTTTTCCTCATTTTTAAACCTTTTAGGTTGAGTTGAGATTGCAACTGTAAGCAAGGAGATTTTCTTTCAGAAGCAAGTTTGATTCCCACAGGTTCATTTAAATCCATTGTCTTGTGGATTTTTTTTGTTCTTTTTTTCAGAATTATGTAACAAGCAATGATAAAATCAGAAGTTACATCAGCACGGTCATATATAGTCTTCTAGTGACTTCCACACTGAATATTCTTAGTTTATAAGTGAAAATAAAGTTTTGATTGCTGCCAACCTGATACAATATGTGAATACCAACCTGCTATCTTTGTGCTTCATTTGTCATTGCAAGCAGTGGCGATTCTGGAAACATAAGCTGCAGATACATTTATTATAAGGCAAAATAAAGTAGAGTTTGGCTTTCTTTTTTGCAGCTCTAGTATACACAGACTCCATAATACAGACAATTTTAAGATTTTTGATTTTCTTGCAATCTAGAGAAATGAGCCATAGAATATACTGTGTATTTTTTTTTCTGAAATGCTGTTTTTCCCTTTGCCTTCTTGTTGATGACTACGTAAGTGAAACCGAGGGCTGATCGGGGTTATATGTGAAGGCTAGTGGCATTAAAGAGCAAGAGGAACTTCTACAGATGCTCAGAAATGCTAATAGTCTGAAATAAGGAGAGGCTGCTTTGTTTTCTGTATTAAGTTGCATCATGGAGATTCATTTGCGGTCTGCATCTTCAGTGCCACCGCAAGCACATGTGTAATAGTTGGAGCTAATTAGCTCTTTGAGATGAGAACTCAGGATGGGGCTGGTCATCCGACCACAGCTTTCTGTGCTGTTCATGCGCGGTCACCCAGCAGAGCTGCTGCTGCTCCTGGAGGGGTGCAAGACAAGCAAATGCCACTTGCTTGGAGGTAGAAATCCTTATGGTGTGGCCCAGACAAGGGCTGAAGGAGAAGTGAAGCCCCAAGGAATGGTTTCCAAGAGGCTGTAACCTCCAGAGCAGCAGCATTTTTCCCTTTTCAGGCAGGTTGGGTGAGCATTGGTATTAGGATCCCTCAAGTTATGAGAGTCTCAGCTTGTGAGACCTCAGACTGTGCAATTGCTGTTAGGCAGTGCCATCTGTTATAATCCTATAAAATCTGCTAGGAGGTTTAGGGCTTTTGGGGTCTCCCAAATACAGGGCAGCCCTGAAGACTGTTTTGAGAATGCCCTTGGTCAACACAGAGAAAGTGGGCAGGGGAGGAAGAACACAAAAAGTGAAAAATATCCATGCAGATGCTCAATACCGAGTGGATGGGACTTTTTTGGGGGAGGTTTTGAAGTTATGAAGCATGTTTATTGTCATAAACAAGAATTAGTGGTCATCATTTAGCTAACAAAATGCAGTGACTTAAACTGGCTTGACTGAAATGATGGTTAATTAGTATGCAGTGATAAAATGAAGTTAGGATTTTACATGACCTTTAAAAATGTCAATGTTTAGTGCATTGGTTATTCTGCTGTTAGAAATCAATACAATCAAAAGTTGCCAAGAAGAGCAATCCTTTGAAGTGTGTAGTAGCTAATACGACTGTTGGTCAAGGAAAATATGTGCTTTCTTTAGACTTAATTTTGTCCTTTTGATTATTTCTACTTCTTAGCTTCACGACTACCCCGGAAGAGCCACCTACAGCAAATGAATATTTCAATTTCTTTTTCAGATGCTTGCCAGGATTGCGGTTATATCCAAGACTGAATAGATGGCTACAGTTCCATAAGTTGCTCCAGCCACAAGCTGTCACTTTTCATTTTATGTATTTTCCTTTTCTCCCTTAGGAGGAAAGTAAAGAGAATGAAATGCCGAGAAATATCTTCCATTTAAAACGTAAATACAGATTAGTAAATAGGCATGTAAGAATTATTGGAGATTTCACAGAGGAAAAAAAAATCTCATGATGGGTATTCCTGTAGCAGACAGTTGTTCACAATCATACCTGGAAGCTATTGCATTTTGGATGCAGAAGTCTGCTGGACCAACTTTGCTTACACATGAAAAATACCTTGCCAGCTCCACAGAGTTGTGCAGATGTCGAGCTGTTTTACCCCAATGTCCACAAAATGGGGTCCTCAGGCAACATAACTACAGTCATGGCTTTCCCCACACGCAGAAAGTGTCCCCAGAAGAGGTGACCTTCCCTTTAGTCTGCGATTATTCTTGGATCTGAGAGAAGAGTCAGTAAGATTTTAGTTACTGTCAGCCAATGAAATGCCATCGGGGAGGGCAGAAGGAAGGATAAAGAGGACAGATTTTCAATTAAGGGCTAATCAGATGGTAATTTGAGGGACTATAAATGGGCCAATCCTGTCCTGAGATGATTTGGCAGAGGTGAGCCCCAGGGGGACGCCGGGCCTGGGCTGCTGGTGCTGTAGCTGTATGAAGATCAGTGCGAAGCACAGTGAAATCTGGGCGATGACATTATATGTTGGTGCTGAGCAGAGATAGATGCAGATGTAATTTGGGTCTAATTTTGAGACTGGGAAAGCTTGCAATGACTACTATGCCATTGACCAATTCCTCTTGAAAAATATATTGCAGCCTGATTGCTTAAGGATCTGCCTTTACAAACCTGCATACCCTCTTTCTTTATACATTAATATTACATTGGCCTTCTCTTTTCTCCTTTGTTTCTGTCTGTCTTGGAAGCTTATTCCTTCTGGCATTTCTGCTGGTTCTTGTTTGTTCAAAACACAAAAGTCTTTAGGTCGTGTTTGAACAGCTCACTAAACTAGCTGTCCGGAGCGTTCAGATTTGTGATCCAGAACACTGAATAGTTAAGGGGGTTGTATCAGGCGGAAGCAGCAACAACAGATGCATTTAAACTCCTTGAATTTTTTTTTTCTTTGTGATGGAGATGTCAGCTTGGCTTGTAATTATGTGAGAATGCCTTCAAATCTCTCTGTCAGTGGCTAAATTTGCAAGGCCTCTTAACATTCCTAGGGTCGCATAAAAAAGCATCATCTACTGTAGTTGAGTCTTGCAAACCTTTCCTGCCTTTGCCTGCTATCTGCCATATCATATTTTGAGGAATGTTTTACGTCCTTGGTGTAATCTTAGGCTTGAGCAACTATTTCAGGGCCTGTCTCTTTTTTTTGTTTGTTTGTTTGTTTTTGTTGTTTTTTTTTTCTTGATCATCGTGTCAGTTCATTAAATCTTTAAAAAAAGAATCTTGTTGATATATCTATCAGGCAATGAATATCGAAGCTGTACCCAGTGTTGTTGGTCTGGGTTGCTACTAGTGCAAACTTGACCTAAACATTTTAACTTATTTTTCTAATATGTGTCTCTGTGCTTGTCATTAAATATAGGGTGAAGAGAAGAAAGTGTCTGAAAAGACTCTTCATGCCCCCGTGTCACCTTCCTCTGTACCTGATCATATGAAATGTAACATCCTTAAAGCTCAAGTAGAAGCTGCTTTTAGAGTGGGTACCCAGGTAATCTGTGTTTGATATTTCCCCTTTTTATTTTTGGCATGGGTTATACTAATTTTCCAAAATATTGTTCCTAAGGAAGAACATTATTTTGTCTTGAATACCCACATCAATGTGGCTTTATTGACTTCTCTACAGTGTCTTCAGGTAAATCACTATGTTTGATATAAAGGAAATAAGATTTTTTTCCTGACTGCTATCATTAGTAAGGATTAGTAAGAGAAGCTGAGAAAAGAGAAGGCAAATCGCCAGGTTTCAATTATACCTCTACAGCTTTTTGACTTTGTAGCCCAGAAAGAGTAACCTCTGTGAGACTGCGCACCACTCATGGCAGCACTGGCCAAGGATGTTTTAAAGATAAAGGTTATAATTGAATTAATAGACATTATTTAGGAAATTACTTTAAGTGTATCTAAATGTAAAATATTAGTTTGCATATTGCTTTCCTATTTGTTTAGGTGATTTTAACTGAATTTCATGTTTCTATTTTCACTGCTACATTACTTTTGGAAACACGATATTGCCACTGTAAAAACACCCCAACTCTTATAATAATGTCGTGCAACTGAAAGCTGTGGGCAGCTGGCAGGACTGTAATAGGGTACTTTTCCAGTCAGAGGTAAATCTAAGTAAAACCTACAATACATGATTCTTCTTAAGAATAATTGGTAGAAGAAGGCTAAGGCCATTTGTGGCAAAAGCAGAGACAAACAGAATGCTTTAGGAACAAAAGCAGACACAGAGAGTGTGGTAGGACTCTCATCCCAAGCTCCTGCGGTATCCCAGTGTATACTGTTTTCTTTGAATACAGATCATTTTGGTGTTTACATTGCTTTGTTTCTTTTCACTGTAACATGTTAGGTCAAGTTGCCCTCAAAATAACTTTGTTAATAATCATGTTTGTGTATTTGTTGTTTCCTGGCAGATCTTTCATCTGAGAACTAGATTGCGTCTGGTCTAGCTAGACCTAAGGAAATAGCAAACTGTGGTTATTCAAACTGCTCTAGATTTCAAGAACAGAAACCATAAATTTGGCAACATGTAGGGGAAGGAGGTTGGGTTTTTCGTTTACTTTTTGCTTAGAGCAGTTCTCTCACCTCTCTCTCTGAATCCTGTGTTATATCAACTGTTTTCTATGCAGCATGTTTCTTGTTCACTTGTCCTTGGGTTTGCCCTTTCTTTTTCCCATGCGTCTCTTTTACGGGATGTCATGGTATATTTCTCACGTTTGCATTTCCCCTTGAATATATTTAATGATCTGATTTGACTGGATAGTTAGAGACTTGGAAGCAGAGTGTGCTTCTGCATTCCTAGTGCAGTATTACTGTGTCGAGACAGGAGATGTGCTAAACATATGCAGCCCTCAATTCACCTGCCCTTACTTTTCACCCTGAGGCCTTCTAAGGGAGAGCATCCCGAGTTGCTTTTTCATGCATGCCATAATTGTATCCTTTTGCTGCCGCCCTCTTGTAGACGGGGTTCGGAACAAGCTGAGCATCCCTTGTTTGTCTTTCTGCCTGCATTGCTTTGCCCGAGGCTTTAGCAGTCAGTTTGTATTAGGTACGTGTCCATAGGCTTGGTCCCAACGAGAAGGACCTTAAGGTTATATTGGGAAGGAGAGGAAGGCAGGCTGTTGCAGGATTCACATACTGTGGAAAAATCATTGCATAAGTTTCAGTTTGAAATCCCTGAAGCTTTCAGTGCTAAAAAAGTATGCTGTGAATGTGACAGCAGAATGTTAGGATGTCACCTTAGTCTTGCAAATCCTTCACTTCCTTCCTTTGGCACAAAACATGTTTGCACAATTGGGAAGAGACTTCTGCACTTTAGCTTCTCTCCTGTTGAGTGTGGATGATTATCCTTCCCAGATACACTGCAAAGTAAGTAGGCAGGAAGGAGGTAATGGTCAGCTGTGACAGTAAGAAGCTGTGGCTAGGTGAGGGCTAGGAAGGGTAAGCAAAGATCTGTAGGAAAAGAATGAGGACAAACGCTCCGCCTGTCACCTCAGAACTGGCACAGGGGCTGCACAAGAGCTGGTTCTGTCCTTTTGTCCCTCATCTCTTTGAAAAACTAGCTCAAAACGGGTAGCTAAGCTACCTGTGGCATCTCCCAGCATGTGTGGTCTAGCCTAACCTATGCTGTAAGAAATACTATAGGCATCTTTGCTGTATGGTTAGGTGTAAAAGCATGAGAAAAATATTGATGCACCATAGAATCAGATCCAAAATTAACAAACTGTTGCTTGAGATATTTGTAACAGCTCCCTCATCTAAGCAGAGGGAATATTTTCAATACCATATGCTACTAACATCAGGATGTGACAAGTTTATAATGGCACCTCCTGTATTTAGTAAGACCAGAAACTATTCCTTATTGATTCTCAGAATGGAGCACATGTTTGCGAGTAGAGAAAGGAACAAAACAAAAACATGGACAGGAAATTTTCTGTTATAACCACTAGACATCAACAGGAGAAAGAGCCTTATGATGGTGTTCATGGCCACGGACGCCGCAGGTAAGAAATGTGAGAGACCCCCGGGCAGCCGTGGGGATCTTTGCGATGGTTTGTGCTGGGCATATCTGTATCTGCACTGGGTGTATCTATATCTGCCCTATGGTATCTGTGTTGTAAACCAGCAGTTATTTCACAGCAGCGCCAACAGGGATCTGTCACCTTCTACCTGACAGACTGAATATCACAGTTCCCAAGTAATTAAACACCAGGGGAGGGCTTCGTGCTGACATCAACTGACATCTTTTATTTTCTTTAATATTTTTTATTCCTCATCAGAATCTCCATTTGGGGGGGAGCAGCATAAAGCAGTGATGAAGAGCAGCCAGATCACAAAAGACCTGCTCTCCTTGGTGTTTAGGCTCCCTCGACAGCTGGCGAGTCAGTGCCCATGGGCTGGGATTGATCGGAGGTCTCCGGATTACAAAGAAACCCTTTTGCCCAACAGTTTATGGCCCAGCTGATGGGGAAAAAGACATGAGCAAGTTTCAGTCCCTACTTATATCCTGTGGCTCTGGGCAAACTGTAATGTCTTTAGAATTAAATGCTAGCTCATAAGCAAATGTCTCAGCAGGGCTTTTTCTCTTGGCTGGGAGGGTGCAGTTGTGTCCTGGTAGTTTTTTTCCTAGTTGGGTTCTCTATGGGTTATTAAGGCTTTCTAAATCCTTGGGCTGATCTGCTGCAAGTCTGTCCGGTTACAAGAGAAAAAGAAGAGACCTTTCTTCTCAAAGAATTCTACCACAGCAAATTTTTGATGCTTGAATTGTGTGTTTTGCTTTATTTTGCTTTGTTTTTAGTTTTTGCGTCTTTCTCTGGAGGGAAGGAAAAGCCTAGTTCATTTTTTTTAAGATACATTTTTGCAAAGCAGTTAGTGGAAGTCAAACATAAAGATGATGTTACCTCTTTCCCCAATGAGCTTTTGACCAGATTTGGTGCACTGTGGGTTTTTTGTCAGAGAGAAAAAATATGGGGAAAAAATATATATATATATGGAGGAGTGGGGAATCATTTGGGAGTGCATGCAAAATCCCATTCCCCTTTGCTTTGCAAGAGATGGGTTCCTTGTTTACTGCTCCAGACAGCCTCTCCGGTCTCAGAAACTGCAGAAGCTGAGAAGCCTTCAAACTTCCTCTCTGGCACTTGTAGGGTTGCTTTTTTTCTTCCCCGCCCCCGATTTTTTTCCTCTGGTGTTTTCATCTCCTCATCCTCAGCTCTACCAGACAATGCCCTACTCTCTGCTTCTGTTTTATCAACCCCAAGGGAAACTCCTGGCTGACAAGGGGTGTCTTCTACTTAGCCAGGTTTCTGTCCTGGGACAATTGATTCTGCTGCCTTCCCTCTCACCAAACAAAGGGACATTTACACTGAACAAAGGGACAGTCACTGCTGCAGCCCCTTTCACACACTGATGTTCTTCCCAGGCTTATACACATGTAAATTTTTAGGGCAGCACTGATAGCCATCTCTCTTTTTCCTCCCTGTCCTAAAAACAGGTGATGGGGAGGATGTAGTTTTGCTTTAAAGTTTTGCAGGTATGCGATGCAGGATTCATATTTTGTGCAGATAGCTGGTAGAAAAGCTGAACAAGACAGATGGTTCCCAGTGCTACTCCTTCCTAGACGAATTTCTGATGGTGCTTTGTCTTTCTTGTTGTGCTGTCCCTTCAAGGAGGGATTTGACTGCAAGGACTTGTCAGCTTCAAAGTCTGTGTGATTTTTTTCATATATTTCTAGGAAAAAAATACACTGTCTTTATATGAGATGGGTCTTTGGTGCTTTACTCACTTAAGGGGATCTGGATTCAAACCCTAATTAGATCATAAATGAAAACAGAGTAGGTGTAGGGAAGGCATTTGAGCATTGAGAATCTCATGCTGTCTTTCTCCTAATAGGGTTTAAATCCATCTCCATCCCTTGGGGAGCTCTTAGCTTTCACTAGATGATGTCTTAGGTAGCTTGAATGATCAGCGTGGCTGACATTTCAACCTGTCTCCTTTGGGAATTACATTTGGCTCCCTCTCCTTCTTTCCTCCCTCCCCTCGCCCATCCTTATTCACAGCATAAAGTGAGTGCCCAACGTGACTGCCGCGGTGCACAAGTGGAATAAACAGCACTGAGCGTAACAGGTCCGGGCCGAGGTGTGCAGGCCGTGGGGGAGGCCGGCACAGCTCCCGTGCGCTCGTTGCCTTGCTAAAGCTGCTATTTAAGCTGTTAAGGCCTCCTCTTAGATGAGCACCAACCTCCCTGGCGCACTGCAGGCGATGGAGGCCGCGGCAGTCGTCAGGGTGCTCTCACCGTGCCCGCCAGCGAGCGGGGCATCGTGTCACTCCTAACTCTTCCTGACAACCGAGTTTAAAAGTGGCTCTGCTTCCAGGTCTCTAAGGGGAAGCATCTTGGCTCAACTTTAAAAGTGAGGCTATGGGAAATAAAGGGTGTTGGAGGTATAAAGGCTCGAGATCTGGAGTGTGTGTGGGCCAGCATGATCAATGGATGATACACGGCAGCTCGTTATGAGTGTGTCAGCAGTGATATCTCAAAGGCAGTGAAGGAGCTGAGGAAACGAGATGACAGCTTCGCTGACATGAAGAAGGTGATGGGGGATTTAGATAAACAGAAAGGGGGAAAAGGGAAGTCTTTCATTTATTCCTTGGGACACGAGAGGCAAATTTGCCCGGGGTGTCACAAGACGGTGACAACTCGTTGCTGATGTGTCAGGTGTGTCTCCTAGCTGACGTGTGTGTAACTGCTAGTGTGCCATAACACGCATGTTGTTAATAACAGTGATGTCTAGCGGTCCTGTCATAGAGCAGGATCACCACCATGCTAGTCCCTGTTCAGCAGGAGAAAAATAGAGAAGAGTTTGTCCCCGAGAGACCCACCATTACACCCTTCTGCCTGAAAAGGGTGCATTTGAGGTATTCAGTTGCTAGGATAGGCTTGCCTTGCCAGGGGGTTTTTCCCCGGGTTGTGTTGCTTAGCCTATCTACTGAGATCAGCCAGCAATCACATGGCTGAAGAATGACAGAAATGTTGGTGAACCGCTGAAAAATCCGGTATGCTATAGGCCTCCCTAGCAGCATTACAGAGCAAGGAAGAGCCAAGAAGGAGTATTCCCTGGATCAGTGCAATGAAAGCCATTGGTTCTTTACCTTTGAAAACCACCAAAAGTATAAGTTCTGTTGCTTCTCCTGCTTTCTGTAGCTGGAAACTTTGCAAAATAGTTAAAATAAGAGAGATTGTGACAGACTTTGTGCCCATATTCTTTCTTTAGACGGGAATCTGACCCTCCCCGTCACTGCAGTGAAGTCTTTTTTTTTTTTTTTCTGATTCAGGATATTCTTACTGTGGATCAGGTGGGATAAGAGCAGCGTTGATGCCTCTTGCGATGAAGGAGAGGAGCAGAGTGCAATAGCTCTTGGAGATGCTTTCTTGAGATTTGGAGAGCGCAGCCTGTGCTGCACAGTAGCTTGTCAGAGACTCCCCAGTGCAACATCCAAATCCTCCATCAGAGGAGAAGCAAATACACCCTGAGGGCTGTGGCCGAATGTAGGTGATCTTCTTGTGTTCTCTCACCTGGTAGGACCAGGAATGCAACCAATCCCCATTTAGAGGTCCTGTTCCCATCATCCTGGGGACAGCTTTTCCTTCAGATGAAAATAGAGAGAGGCTTCTGTTAACTGGGAAACTACAGCCCTTGTGGGGCTGAATTTTTATGTGGGACTACTCCCATGGGCCAGAAAGCACTTCCACCTCTACTGCAAAGGTCAGCAGAAATCTGACGTGATGGCCCCAGAAGATGGCCTCTAAGAATCGAGAGGATCTGGAGAGGGGCATATATTTCACCAATCTAACTGTCAGTATCAGATTAGCAAGCCAGTAGGCAGATTGCTTGGGCAACTGTAGTCAAAATTCTCTAGTAAAAAAGCAATGTTTTACCTTTGTTTATAATACTGTTTAGAAAGAGAATTGCATAAAAAAATAGAGTATTCATGTTTTCGTTGTTGTTCTGGAAAGGAGAATGGTATTAGATGGATGGACTGTGGATGAAAACCTTTGTTTTGTTTGTTGTGCATCCTGGTATCCAGAGCAGCTAGCTTGTGTCACTTTAGGTGATTATTAAATGAATCTGATTCTCTATAAATAAAATTTCCAGGTCCACCTTGCCCTCAAACCCCTTCCTCTCATAGCAGTAAAGGAAGGGAAAACAAAGCATATACTTTAGTTAGGGAAATCTGAGTAGTTCAATGTTGCTACCTCTGTCCTTCTTACATACCCCAGTGTTTTACAGGCAATAGGGCTGTGTGGGGTGGTGGATCCTCAGTCTGGTGCTCCATATATGTTCCCCACCAGGTATCTTGTGCCACCCTTGACCAAATGCTCTTTTTGGGTTGATGGAGGACATCCACCAGTGGGGACCCAGATCCTCACCTTACCACATACATTTATTTTTGTGTCTTTAATAGACTCAGACCATCTAGATATTGTGCTGTTAGAGTATGCATGGACTGGATACAAGAGTAACACTTTTTCACAGTATGGGTCTGTTCTTTTCGATAAGGATTAAGAAGTCTGTGTGTGACTTAGGATTTAGGAGTGAAATTAGGAAGGAAAAATATAAGAAATCTACTGTCACGACCTACATACCTCCTTCTGAAAGAAGGAAAGAAGGAAAAAACCTCCCTTTCCAGTTCCCCCAAAAGCAAACAAGTAAAGTAAAGGCAATAGAATTTTTCATGTCTGAAGCCATTTGCAGGTGTAACATTATCCTGTGTCTGCTTATCCATAGGCATGGAAGAGAAGAATAAGACAGAAGAGGGGTATTATCCCATTCTCACTCATTCGTATCTGCCCATGCAGACCCAAGTATTTGGCACCTAGCGTGCACTCTTGCATCAGCTGAACTTTGGGCAGCCTCTCCATTTCTTCACAGGCCGCCTCTCTGCTCCCAGTCAAGAGCAGAACTACTTGCTCCCTGGTCAGCAGTTCTACTTTGTAGACGCTGGAGTATTTCCTGTACCCTAAAGCATGAGTAGGAATGGAGAAGATTAAAACAAAGAGAAGTTCTTCAGGGTGCTGATGATGCTGCTTAGGAATACAGCACTTTTTCAGAAGCTGGCTGAGCCTCCTAAAGCAGAGAATGCAAAACAGTGTGATAATACAGGCACAGAACTGAGAGGAAACCGAGGGTCACTTAGTAGGGACTAATTCACTGAAGCCCTCTCAACTAGCTAATGAGGTCCTTGGCCTGTGGTGTTTAAGTAGGTGGAATTTTAATCATTTCATTTAATATTGCAATTGCTGACAACCTTCCTCAAGCGCTGTGTTCGGGTTCCTATTGTTGTGTTCAAGAGCATCTTAAAATTCTACTCAGTTAATTTGATGAAGATTGGAATAAAGTAAAACTTAGGGTTTTAAAAAATAGCCAACTTGACAAATAATAAACAGCTAGCTTGTCAGGCTTAACAATAAAATGTTGTTAAGACATCAGTGTGAGAAGAGAATGTGTATTAAGTTTCTGACAGCTGGATTCATGTTTTCAGCTTCCAGAAAGCAAACAGATTTATAAAAAGCATCATAATCTTTGCAGAACAAAGAAATATTACTTCAGTGCTCATCTGTGCCAACAAAGAATGATTTTCAATGCTTTCTCTCAGCGCCTTAAAAACACTCTTTCTTTCAAGAAAGTACTAAATTGTGAATAAATATTAGGCTAGACAGAGCTACTATAAGGCCAGAAAAAATGTTTTCTAGAGCTGAACTAAATTTCTTAAACTGATAAATCAAATGCAAATTATACTCCCAGTCCTGAAATTATTCATGATATAATGCACATGGTATAATGCACACTGGAAAGCTTGGCTGTAAAACTTTGGGTGGCTAAGTTGCAAATTGGTGGTTGTGCCTCTCATCTATCTGATTCTTTAGAGCTTAGAGCATTTGCCCAGGACTTAGGAAACCTCAGCCGGAGGATGTTTAAATCTAACTTTATAAGAATGCTCTTATATCAGAGTGAATCTCCCCAGTATCCACTGTTGGTCCTGTTCTCTGTGGAAAAAAAGTTCATCATTAAAGCCGAGGAGGAACTGAGCTCTTCATTTTCTTTCCTTTGCTTATGAGTAGTCTCAAATGAAATGCATCCTTTTGTGTTGAATGGAAGGTCTCTTGTGAAATCTACAGTGGTTTTACATGCCTGTTTTGAAGTTGATGGGACTGACACACATTTAATTCAATTTAATCAGAAGCAGTGTCGTTAAATTATCATGGCACAAATGTTGAGCACTGAAAGATCACTCTGTTGTCAGCCTGTATCAGCTCTCTCCTTTCCATTCAGCAGAGTGGAAATGTTAAAGCCTGCCAAATCCATTACTGGTCTGGAGATGCTCTTGTGTCTTCAACAGGTATTTTCTATGTAGTGGTACAATATTTTGCTGAGGCTGCTCTTTAAATATAGCTTGTGGAATCCTGTGACTCATTGGAAGATATTATTTACCAACACTTGCCCAAGTTGGGCATGTTTCCTGTGTTGTTGAGCAATTTTCATGCAAACTGTTTTGCAGCAGTAGTATTTCCTACTTTAGAGACAGGGCTCTGTAATTTAGCAGGAAGCAGTAGTGTGTGAAGCTTTCTGTGAACTGCATGTAGGATGCAATGATATGTAGGGGTCCCACTTTTAATTTTTCGAAGACTGAATGAGAAGCTGTGAGAGTTGGCATGATGCTTCTGATTAGGTTAGATATTTATCTTAATTAAAAGAACAACTCAACTATCAGCATGTCGTATTTTTATTTATTTGTTTTTATTATTTCTGCTCAAATGCCTTCTGGAGGAAAATGCCTTCTGGAGAAAATACTGTTCCTTTCTTCTGCTTTATCGCAACCTAATCTCTTTCTGACACTATTGCTCTACAGACTATACACTGGAGGTTATCAAAGTGAATGCCAGCAATAGAAGGCAATAAAAGAATAACTGTGCTTATTAAATCAGTTCAGAATAGGTATTTTGAACTTTTTTGAACATTTTGCTTGCAGATCTTTAAATAAAAAAAAAAAAATAGTAATTGTGTGGCTATTGTACTAAACTTTGTCTCTTTCTTTCAACAGGCTGTGAAAGAAGAGACCTCTTTTGTAAATCCCAGTAAGACCTCCAGCCTGCAGGACCCTAATGTAAGGTCTGTTGCTTCTTGTTTGGGAAAACATCAAATAAGTATATAGAGCAGTGTAGCATATTTCAGACATTGACTAGTACATGTATTTAACATCTGTGTGCTCATTTCCAAGCTACTGCATGAAGTTCATCAAGCAATGACCTGAGGAGACGGTGTCTATCCATAGGATGCATCTCCTATGCACCTATGTTGTATAGACTTGAAGACTTAATAAGAGCTCAGTTCTCAAAATCAGGTCGAGTGACAGACCTGGAAAAACCTGTGTAACAAACGTCAATTTTCAGAATTTTTGTTTTGGAGATCTGCTAGGTGCTGCCCAAACTGGAATATTTTTCAGTTTGTGTTTTTCTAATTTCTCCAAGTAGTTGATCTCTAGAAGTCCCTTCCAACCTTAACCATTCTGTTGATTCTGGGTTTATGTGAAAGCAAGTGAGTTTGGTATAAAGCCTTCAGAAACAGTTCTTTTACAACTCTTACCGTTTTGAAAGAGCTTCTTACTTGGTTTTGACTATTATTTGCATGGCAGAGTATGCTGTCTTTTTGCAGATGTTTAGGGAGGAGGTTACTGCACGGATATTTGGAAACTGCCTTGCTCTAAATGTGCCAGGCTCTAAATAGCGTCATTGTTTTTGGACATCTCTGGTATCACAAAAGGTTGCTCAGAGCAGTGTTTGAGGTAAAAAATGATTCATTTAGAGCATGACAATCAGGTGGGCCATTAATCAGCTAACTAGTCATCTAATTTTCTTCATTATGATTTTCTGATGATGACTTTTACAATGAAAAACAGATGTTTAAACATCTTGTAGAAAATGCTGGGTGGGGGAGGGACAAATCAAGTTTCCTAGGACCACTAAGAAAAATTCAGCGGGCAGGTTATGTAGAGACCTGTTTCTTCGATCTGTAGAAATGGGCCCATTTCATGTCTCTGCCACATTGCTGTCACTTCCAGAAGCAATCCAAGAGAACATGGTTCATCAAACCATATGTAATTTGGAGCATGCCTTAAAATTTGTTTTCCCCACCAAACCTTGCTGAGTTTCCCTATAACATCCATAGAAAACCCTTATTATTTCAAATTTGATCATAGATTCTTTCCTCTTACCAAGCTGAGCTGTAAAGGAGTTATGTGCTTTGTGAAGTTAGGTTCTATTCACCATGAGCAAGGTTGGCAACTTGCCATAAAGCTGACTTTACTGTTTTCTTTTGCATACATCCAAGCTTATAAGCACCCTCAAGTTCTCTGTATGCAGCAGTCAGGTATATATTAGTTTAATATTTATTTTTATCTGGTTTATGTCAAGCACTGTTTCTTCTACAGCCAGTTGCACTGAATTAAATTGTATTGTTGCATTGCTTTGGACCTGTGTTCTGGAGGTGCAAATATACAAGTAATCAATGCTTAGGGACACAGCACTGTTAAGAGTCTGCATTCAAAACCTGGAGAATAATGCAAAGCAAATGCAGCTCTAACAATTGCTCTTTTCTCTTCAAGTGGTTCCCTTTTCTGCATTAGTGTTTGCTTCCTTGCATAGAGTCTGAATGTGACATGTTTGCTACTGACGCTCTATGAAACCTCTCCTTGGAGGACTTGGGTGAACACAAATGACTGTTGCTCAGTTGGGAATTACAACCCCGTAGAGTCAAGGGTTCATTACCACTTGTGAAATATACTACCTAGGAGCATTTCTCCCCTGGAGCTTAGAAGCACACAAGTACCCTTTGTGGGTACTTGTGTACCAAATAAGGAAGCCAAGTAAGGCTTGGGGAATTACTTGGGAAATATAATTTTTTGTTCCTGCAAGTACTTGCAGACATTCTTGTCAACATTTGTGCCAGTCAGTATGACCTGTGTGAATGTCTGAGGAAGCAAAAACAAGGTAACTTGCTTACTGAAATGCGCTTGCCAGTTGAATCCAGTATCTGTCACAGCAGTTAAACAATGTTCTACTCCTTTCATGCAAAAGATTTATAGCAGGGCGGTGACTTCCTTATTTGATTACAGGAATGATGGCTACAGTATTTGCTGGCAAAATACTCTGCTTCTCCAAACCCAGGACACTGGGAAATGTGTTTGGCAATAACAGTAACTGAATATCTGCAGTTCTGATCATTAACTGAAGCATGAATCGTTGAGAGGAGTAGGGAAATCAGAGGTGAGGTGGAAGAGCACTAGTGCTTGTTCAAGGGAAGAGCTCTGCTCCTTTTACCATCGTCTTGTCTGCTCTTCCATTGCCAGCCTGCACATTACACTTGTAATGAATTAACTGCTTAGATATGGCCTGCAAACCCCCTGAGCAATTATTTTAGCATCTGCCATGGCAGACTCGATTTGGCTAACAATTGCTATAGCTCTTTGCAGAATTAGTTCTGGTTCAACTAGTAATTACTCATATGTATGGGTAGCAGAGCTGTTTTTGCCACCAGCAGGTGTGCAGCCACGTCCTGGGCACAGCCTCAGCACGACACCATGCTTGTGCAAGGCCACCACAGATCTGTCAGGTTATTTGCCTGATTTCTGTGTGTGTTGGCAGTCCGAGGATCTTTCTGCATCCGGGGAGAAAGCTCTGAAGCTGACATGGCCCTAAGTCTTCAAGTTTCAAGGGGGAAAAGCGTCTGAGGTCAGTTCTGCTGTCCGTGTGCAGGCTGCAAGCGCGAGGTTGGCTCCTGCTTGTCCTGTTAGTGGCCGCCTGAGGACATCAGATGGAGCTGGGGGGAAGGTGTGGGGCCGCAGGAGAGCCCACCTTCTCTCCTCCCTGCTTTTGGAGTGCTCTACCTCTCTACTGCTCTCCCCCTCTGGCAAAATTTTTTTTATTTTTTTTTGCCTCCCAGGCTATTTTCAGTGCTTGTTCCCAGGTTCGAGGAGGGAAGGAATTGCTGGTGACTCAGTCAGCCCAACGCGTGCCACTGTGTGCTAGCTCACCCTCCTGTTACTCATCAGTTAAAGCTGCCACACAACGCCGTGCACTGGCACGTGGGCACACACCCCTGCCTTGCTTTGCCAAGAGCCCCCAGCAGGGCAGCAGATCCTGGACAAGAAACTGGGCAGTTGTCCCAGCTGCGTCCATGCAGGCTGTATGTGGCTCCCTCCAGTCAAACAACGGCAACTACTGGAAGGGGGATTTCAAAAGCAGGTTAAGTAGGAAAACCGCCAGCTTTCTTGGTAAGACACTGAAGAGGGGATTGGTTCGAGGTGGTGTTATCATAAGTCTACCATAACACAATGGAAAACATGCAGCTGTTTTCATCGACACTCAGGCGATACATGCACAGACATGTAGCCCAGTAATAGCTGCGGCATAAGCATTTTGACACAGAAAAACACAGTGTATTGTTGTTCCTAGCAAATGCTAGGGTTATGGAAAATAAATTCATGGAAAAATCTGTTATTTATGCACATTCTTAGCAATTTATATTGCTTTGATGAAATCAAGAAGAAATACAGCGAGTTTGCAGAAAGCACCTTGCATAGTGAGGCGTGCTTTGGTCAAGCATGTAGCAATACAGTGCTTACCTGAGCATTTGTCTACATAGGAATTTACAATGCCAGTCATTTGGCAGTGTTTTTGACAGCATTTCTGTGGGGATGTCTCATGCCTAGAAGGGTTAGTAAATTCTGATGTTACTCTGTGAAATATTGAGCAGGTATGATAGGAGGCTGCAAAACGATCCATTTTGGCTGAATTTGCTCCATATGATCAAAGTAGAGAAGAAACTATGGTAGCTCATGGTCCATATGGGGGATGATGAATTCTTGTGCTTTCAGGAATTCAGCTATTCAGAAGCGAGAGAGAAGAACCCTCTAGGGAGGGACAAGTCTGCACCTCCAAGAGGTTCTCAAGGAGGCAGTGATCATGTTGGTGCTCCTCATCTACCCACACAGGAAATGCATCTTCCACCAGTGCTAGAAGAACCTTTCTAATAGAGCATTCCCATCTTCAGTGTGGTTAGGGGAAGACCAGTCATGATATCAGTTGGGCCAAGAGGAGTTGTAAGAAGAAAAAGCCTAAACTACCTTAGCCTAATCATCTAACACAGTGTTCCATGGAAGTATTTGAGAATTGCTTGTAGTGTCAAATTTAAATCTTATCTGAGATTGCTGCAGGGTCTTATGTACAGTTTTGCTAAGACAAGGTTCTTACCTCCAAGTAGGAATTTTTATTTGATCCTTAGCTTTGAGAGATCAGAGTTCAGACTGCCCACCAGTAATGGAACAAATGACTTGTATATATGTGTATGTGTGTATATATATATATTATATATATATATATATATATATAAAATTTTGCATGAAGTTTAAAATGAAAATTGCAGTCACAAATTTAATTAGCATATCTGCTTACTTCCCTCTTGGTCAGAAACCTGGTCCATCTAGTGATTAGGGATGCAAAAGTTTCTCTCATGTAGCAGTAGTTTTAAACATGTAAACTCTTCAACATGCTTTCCAGAAATTTCCCATTTAATTGCCAGTCTGCTTCAGTTGTTAAATATAAGTATATGGCTAACTACTGAACCTCATCAAGAGAATTATTTCTTTATTCCTTTGCTTATTTAGTACTTTGCCAGACGGTAACATCATCTCTACTATTTCCCTGATTTCTGTACATAAAACTCTCCTGGAAAATCTTTTAAGTATATGAATTCCCTCTCACGAAGACTGTGAGAGTGCCCATAGATTCATACATGTAGAGTTTGACTGTATTAGGACACAATTCCACACATTTCTTACATTCTTCTCTTCTTTGAATATGCCTGGTATAACTCTGCTGCACTGCCTTTAGGAATTCCATGCATGGGGAATTAGACTAAATTCACACAGACAGCAGGAATTACTGATACTTTGGAACCAGAGGAAATACTCTCCGTCCTCAGGCATAGCCTATTTGCCAAGCCAGACTTTCATCTTTGGACAAATAAGGCAGTGGAAGTGTTAGCAAAGGTGCCTAAAGTTGAGCAAAACTTGGTAAGGAACTGAAGTCAAATTTTGTAAGATAGGAATTAACTGGCAACAGGATTCACTGATAATGTAGTTTTCGTTTTTTGGTTTTTTTTTTTCCTTCATGGTCTCTTGGATCTTGCAAAAGTTTCAAGCCATCTCTGATTCTGGTGATCTAGCTGAAGCTCTTCAAGAGGTGGTACAGGTAGACACTAATACCTTCTTCATCACCTGCTAAATTTTCTCTTCATTTTGGGAGAAGTGTTTTTCAATGTACCCACAAGACAAGGCAGATATTGTTAAAATAGGTAATGGTTCACTATTTTGAGGTTATGCTTCGAAAGACTGAAATTATCATGGAAGTGCAGAACTGTTTATTGTAAAGGCTGTCTGGATGGTCCTCAAGGCAGGACTATCACCAATACTAGATCATGTCAGCCATGGCTTTGCCTGGGTGAAAAACTCCAGGGATGGAGATCATGAGATCTGCCTCTCATGCAAAATACTGATTGCAGATGTAAGCACCAGTTCCTGCACCTCTAAGGTTAGCTCCCAAGTGAAGTCAGCTGAAGAACTTTGTTCAGTTGAAGCCCTCAGATTGCCTGACCAACCGCTACTGTTTCTGTCACCATCATCTCCATTGGGTGCCATGTAGAGTATTTATCAACTGCACTATTTTTTCCCCCTTTGTAGCATGCTTTTGGACTGTTACCAGTTCTGGCATGCTTTACACCCCACATGACTCAGGATTTGTCTGTGGATTTCTTTCTGTTTAGACCAAGTGCTGCATCACCCTTTGTTGGTCCTTGTTATCCGAATTATCTCATCTTTCATAGGATTGCAAATAGAAATATTCTTCTTATGTGGGAGTAGGTATAAGCACCAGCTGGTGCCTTGTGCATTCATTTATTTTAATTTTCTTTGTAAAACTTCCCATCCAAAACCAAATTACACTATTACATTAAGACTAATTGCATTAGGACTTGCTCAACATGTAGTGTAAATTTAAATGTTATCTCACAGAGCTTGATGATGTTGCACACCAGAAAAGAGGATGGAGCATATTAAATTATATCAAGTTATCCTGAGAACAGATGAATCAGGAGGAGTAATCTCAGCACTCTTTTGCATTCCCAACACGGTCTAAGCTTCGGTCATGCAAATTTTCAGAAGCAAATTCCATTCCCTGTGGAACATATGCCTAAAGCCTACTAGGCTTTGAGCTTGGCTACCTTTCACTGTGATGGGAATATGCCCTGCACCTTTTCTCACTGAAGTAGTGGTATTTCCTAGTGCAGCTTTTAAGTGTCATCAAGGGAGGAGTGTCACTCAGAGTAATTTGTGTATATTTATACTTCTGCATTTGTCGTTTAATCTGCACGGAATATAATCATTTATGTAAACATCTGAATTATCTCTTGGTGTCTGAATTAATACCCTGCTGAAGTACATGGCACAGTGTAAATCTGCACCAGTTCTTTCAGAGAGCTTCATCTCTTGCAAATGCTCGTAGGATATGAAAAGACGATCAGGTAACAACGTGTACGAATGTTTACCTGACCTGTGCACATCATATATCTGAAACTAGCACTCAGTACTCATCCTCACATAAACTCTTCTCAGTGAATGCCGAAGTAGCTTCTCTGTGGTGTGTAAGTTTGCAGAAAAGGAGATGGTCCAGAGCAATGTTCTAGCTTATCCAGCAATACATATACTCTACATGCTGTCTCTTTCATTCTGTTACTCTGATTTAAGACTCCTCGGAACTGTTCAGCCCAAGCCTGAATATATTTTAAAAAGCAAAGGAAAACTTAGGATTCTGTAGTGGTAGTAGTATTTTCAGAGAAAATATTTGTTCTCTTTAAAATACGTTGTGAAATATTGAAGGAAATCTAAAAGAGTTACATATGTTGCCTTTCCCTTAATAAATGTATTTTAAAAGAAAACTACCTGTTCATTAAACCTTCATCCTCAAAAACAGAAAGCATTCATTCTCAGGCTGAAGAAACAAAGCAAACAGCTAAGTGTCCATCCGCATGGCCACAGCCAAGTTGGCAAGTTAGTGGCCCGGCTGCTCTGACATTTTACACCTAGGCCAAGGAACCACATGCAGTATTTCCTACATCAGATTCATTACTTCTAGCTGAACTCTTCCATACTCTTTACGTGCCAGTGTGCGTCAAAGACCGCAGGTAGGTGTGACACCAAGGTATGTGCCTTGGCTTCGTTACAGGTATTAAAGACCTCTTTGACCTGTTCTCTGAAGTCTGATGAGCAGTTTCCCTAAGCTCCAGAAAAAGGAACAATAATATGAAACTCCCAGATAGGGCTAAGTTGATGGAGTACCCCGAGTGAGTTGTATTGCATTGGAAGTGCCCCTTTAAACTCTGCTTGGACCCCTCGAAATTCACATTTATAATGATGCTGAATGGAGAGAGAGGATTTTTAACTTGGTTTGCGCTTGGATGCCAGCTGTTGACCTGGAACATTGCTCTGAGCTGGGGGATGAAGAGTAGTTGCTGCATCATCATTATCTGTTGGGCCACAAGAGTATCCAATTTTCATAGAGACTGCAAGGCACACTTTCATTGCAAGGAAAGGGAAGGGAGCACATTTTTTCTTTTAAAAAGAAACAAAATTCAAGGGGGTAAGGAAAGCCCTCAAGCTGTGTTTAGATTAAACTGCTTCTCTATGGCAAGGAGCTTTGAAGTGCATCTGGAATCTACATGCAGTTCCAGTCTGAAAAAAAGAAAGAAAGAAAGAAAGAAAGAAAGAAAGAAAGAAAGAAAGAAAGAAAGAAAGAAAGAAAGAAAGAAAGAAAGAAAGAAAGAAAGAAAGAAA
>VZSG01000314.1:876801-899687 GCA_013398315.1 Nothoprocta pentlandii
GGAGTGTGTTTTCCTGTGAACAGAAACGAAGTGGGTGGCCCAGGGAAGCACACGGAGAGTTGCAGGGCACGCGCTGCCCCCGGCCATCGGTGATCGCTGCTCACGGTCTCGCCAGCACGTGGCAGATGTTCAGTCGTGGTGCCAGGTCACGGAGCAGATTTGTCCTGCTTCAGTACCTTCAATTTTAAGCAGCGGCAGTTGGTTACAATTAGGGAAAGAGAGACTTCTCGTGAGTTAATGACGTTGGAACCTGACTTTGCAAAGGAGCAGTAACACACCACACTTCTCTTTTTTGGAGTCTGGGTCTCCCTGATCTGCTAACACTTCAGGTTTTGTTCAAGCTCACAGGAGTTACTATCTATAGGAAGAAAAATGGTCATATCTGCGCATAATGACTATATTTAAATAGCCCGAATAATTACAAGGTTCCTCTTCAAGAATCGTAGCTTTTCATATGAGATAATGTATTCTGGCTGTAGAATTCAATAGATAACAATAGAAGTTATCCTGCTTATGCTTGCTTCTTTTTCAGGAATATCAATGAGATCTTTTTTAGGAGTTTGTGGGGTATTAAAAGGCTGTCATTTTTAAAACACAGATTAGGCTCTGAATTAATCAAGCTCAGCAGTTCTTGCATCTGGTGGCTTCAGTGAGCGTAACAACAGCTCCGAGTAGTCTCGGGCTGAGAGGGAGGGAACAAACAGGGGAGAGGAAACCTGAACTGTCGCCAATCCTTTAGGCTGCTATGGAAAGAGCTTTGCTGTCAACCCTTAATCAGGGTAAAATCATTTGCTAGTCCTGGCCTAATGTCATCTTGTACTTACAGTAGACTAAATGCAATAAATCTCTTTTGGTGGAGGCATTGCCCCTGTTCCTTTTCTTTCAGAGATAGCTATAATTTATACCCTGGCTAACCTGCAGGTTCTAGAAAAGTGCAATTAACTGGTGCTCATATCTCTCCCAGTGGCATGGTAAATATCAGCAGACAGATGCTCACTGCAGTCAGCAGTGGAACAAAATGGAACAAAATGTTGGCAGCGTCTTAGAATAAAAGGAAGGGGATGGAACCTTTTGTTACTAAAATTCCATTGCTTTTACAATATGTGTGAATCAGATAGTGTGCTGGCGTGCTACAAAGCATAAGAAGTTCATCTCGGTAGCTGTAGTCATTTGGAGAGGAGTAGGTGTATCTTGTGATACTGTATCTTCGATTTTTAACTGTTTACTTGCAAATTTGCTGCATTAAAAGGAAGATTATAAGATTTTCATCTGTTTGCATGGATTAGAGGGTAGGTCCATGCAATTCTTGAACACCTTTAGTCACAGCTATGTGAAGTTATTCCCATGAAACTTTATAAGACAAATTCAGGCTTAGAATTTTAAAATATTCAATGTGTCCAAACCCTCCTCAAATTTGTTGAAGTTGTTTTAAAGTAACTCTTTTAGTTATATAAAAAAAAAAAAAAAAAGAACAGTGCTTTTTTCAGGAAAGAAAAAAATATTTTGGGCATTGCAATAATCTTCAAGATTGCTATTGAGACCCCATAATTAAAAATGTAAATTCTGAGGATCACAATAGTATTTATGGTCTTTGTAAAGGGAAACTTTTTAGCAGAAATGAAATGATCATTCAGAAGGTTCATTTCTGCTAAAAGACCCCATTTACTTTCATTACAGACCATAATGTTGTCTTCAGAAATTTGAAAAAACAATGGACTGAAAATGCATTTGTCACCAGCTTTGCTGTTCTCTGCTATGTACCTTTCAAGTACTAGTGCATTGCTCATATATACTCTCTGAGTTTACACTTTTCAGCTCACTTTGTAGCTGATGCTACTATTTTTTTTCCTGCTTTTACTGGGTTGATGAAAAGTTTTAAAACCTGTAACTTTTCTTAGTGAATTACTGAAGGATTGTGAGGACTGCTCATTCAGAGCAAGGATTTCAGCTGAAGTATTTTGAAAATCCTGCGCTGAAAGCAGTGGGATTGCACACATTCACACACCCCTTGAGGATTTGGCCATCAAATCCAATCATTAAGCAGGTCTTAACATATTTATCCTACTTATTCAGAACTTGGATAGAAAATTCCTTAGGGCCAATTGAAGTAGTGATTTTTTTTTCACTTGTCAGAAGCTGCTTTTGCTTTAGGATAAGATGTCTTAAAAAAGAGTATCTAGAGCACTCATCTCTTCAGAATCATGATTTGAATAAATTGATATTGGGGACTTCCATCTTTATGTTGATTTAGAGATTTCCAGATCAGATATACAGGCCTAAAGATGAAAACAAGATGATTTGGATTTTTTTCCTTCCCCATCCTCACCGTAATTGCCGGACAAAGAAATGTAGCAAAGAGACTGAAAATCAGGCAGGATTATTCTGCGCTAATCTCATTGTGAATCTGAGATTAAAAATGATTAACGCTAAAATTGGAATTCAGGAAGAGATGAGATACAAATTTTGCGCCTATCTGTATTTGTTTATTGAATTAATGGGATCAAAAGGAAAAAAACATGAGGTTCCATGATCAGTGGAACCTGTGTAGTCTGGTTTGTCATTTAGATATGTGCTTTGTATTCTCTTTTTTCCCCCCATTTCTCCTTCTGGTATCCCTGAGGTCCAAAAAAAAAAAAAAAAAAAAAAAAAAAAAAAAAAAAAAAAAAACCTGTCCTGTGTAGCTAGTCTTGCAGCACCACATGTGCTTGTGGGTCATTTACTACCAAGCAGAGGCGGGTGATGGCCAAGGTTGACCACATTTCTTTTCAGTGAGGGCACCAATTTGTGTGTGTCTTCTCTCACCAGCATGTAGACTACAAATGACACATATAGAAACCATAGGAATAGTCCACAGGCTGTCCTGTCCGATTAGCTTCTGGTTGTAACTGGGCAGCAGGTTCAAAAGGCATCAGAGATGACTCCACTTTGCTAGATCCTACACAGGCATCGGAGAGAGCATGAAATTGTGAAAATCAGATGTGCTTAACTTTAATGTGGATTTAGAAAACTGTCATGATGCAAGCAGATTTGAAAATTTCAACGCCAATTTGTAATTTTGGGACAAAGTTCTGCCGTTTCTTCTGCTTTCTGCTCAGTGTATAGGTAGTTCCACTGGCAAGCCATAGGACTACTCCAGTACCAACAGAGTACTTTGGATGGGATGGCAGAATACAGCTCAGATTATGCATCAACACATTTACATTAACTGACATATTTGCTGTATGTATAGTGTTTCCTTATACACATAGGATATTTTCAATCCTAAAACATAAAAGTAGTACTTAAGATAATTTGTGTATTTTCATGTCACTTCGTGCCACTTAAGCAGACCATTGAAACGTTTTCTCCACAAGGTCATGAAAATTTTATGCT
Organism: Nothoprocta pentlandii; assembly: GCA_013398315.1. Classification (NCBI taxonomy): domain Eukaryota; kingdom Metazoa; phylum Chordata; class Aves; order Tinamiformes; family Tinamidae; genus Nothoprocta; species Nothoprocta pentlandii. Next base: position 880,174 of record VZSG01000314.1, read on the forward strand.
TTGTGCTATTTGTATTCAAGCCTTACCTAATTCTGATGCTAAGTGGTTAAAAAGAAGCTCCTTTTAGACTGGTCTTCTCATTCCCATTTCTTCCCTTGGCTGGAATTTTGCAGATGTGCTTCACATTCAGAGCATCTGAAATACGTCTCTGTTTTGCATTTGTTTCTAGCAAGTATCCTTTTCTTGAATCAAATCCGTTAGTTCATTTCCATTGAGCTGCTGTTTCATATGCTGAAGGATAATATTTAATTTCAAGTAAAAATGATACTCTAAACAGAATAGGCTTCCCAGTTTATAAAAATAGGTTTTGATAAGAGTTTTTTGTTTTGTTTTTTGTCAAAATATTTTTAATGTGACTGAATTGCTAAGCCACTATTAAAATGCTATAATTTGGAAATAGTGATGTTTCCACACATTATCTTACCCGGGCTGCTTATTTATAATCAGCTGTTACTTCTGTAGATGCCATGCAGCGCACGGAAGGGTGAATTCACATGTCATGTTCTGTCCATGCACGGTGGCCTGTGGGCTATAAATGAACAGGTTGAACTTCAACAGGCACGTGCCAATTTGCAAAATAAACATGTGTTGATGAGTTACCACTTTGTTGACATGCCTCAGGTAGTTTACAGATTGTGCCACATATATTTTTCCTGTTATTTTTAGAAGTCCAGCTCCAGTGCGACCCGAACCTGCATCGTCAACTGGCCCTCCAGAAAAGCAGGAAATTAAAGTTTCCCGCGTGAGGAAGTTAACGAGACAGTACAGCTTGTGAGTAACGTACAGCACTATCTGCATGTTTTTGCCTGCTGCAGCTGAAAATGAAGGGGGGGGCTAATTATTGCTCTAGCTACGACTTCTGAAAGGCGTGAGTGCAATTACATGATAATGATCTTGCACTGATACAGTTCCTTTCATCTTTGAGAATCTTAACACATTTAATGCTTAATGAATTTGCCATCCCTTTAATGGTTACTAATGCTCTAGAATTACTGGCCTTTTTCCAAGGTTAACTACAGGTTAGGAGTTAAAAGTCCCTCTTCTGTATGAAATGTCAAAGACTTGGGGCATCTCAGAGCAAGCCAGCCTGCCTGCTTCACTGCAGTCCCCTTTGGAAAACAAGGGGAACAATCCCAATGTTATTATGTGGTCTCTTGGTCCCGGTGAGATAGATCTGTCCTTCCAAAGCCCGTTTGTGCCAGATTCATCTGGTTTGGGAGTCTCTTGAGGTGCTGGAGAGTTGTGGAAATCAATGTGTTTGTCCTTCATGTAAAAATGGCAAATAAAGGCCATTGAATACTAAGGATTTCAATTGAGTGAAAAAGTAAGGAAGGGACACTATTAGCATAAAATTATTAATATAAGAGCACTATTGCCATAATGAGCGAAAAAAGTATGTATGGTTTTTATGTGGCATGCAACCACTAGCCCCTCCAGCACTTTTGCATTTGAGTGTTACCAAATACATAGCAGTATTAGCAAAAGCTTTCCTTTCATCAATATAATGCTAATAAATACCAATACATAGTTATATCTTCTCTCCCTATTAAGAATGTTTGCTTTGGGGGTGGAACAAACATAACACAATTTACATCAGTAAAACTGAAAAACACTTTAGGGAAATAAACCGAACCAATCAGTTTGAAGCTCTGAGGAAAACCAGAAATTAGCCAAACTGGTATTTGTCCAGGAGACCAAGTGTAACATATGGGAACACCCAGGCACAGCTTGGTCAGTGGGCCACGACACGGTCTCTTTGACCGTGACACATCAACCAGCGTGGCTTGAAAATGAGAGAGGAGATGAGAACTGACAACTCCTGCTAGGGAAGGAGCCCAGCTTCCCTCCCTGCGCCCTCATACTAAAGATAACGGAGCGGCAGGGAGCTGGACAATGTTTGGTAGGAGCAGTTTCTCAAGGGCAAGAGGCTGCTCATCTGCACTGCTCAGTGTGGCTGAGGCAGGAGGGAGGGAAAGTCTAGTATATATTTCAAGTTGATTTTTTAGATCTTGATATATAATGTGGGAGATGAGGGCCTTGTAGATAGGGCTGCACAAAGGAAAAGGCTTTTCTGAGAGGCTTGAGATGACTGTTTATTTGAGATGCTATTTATGTAACAGATATTAAACAGACCACAATGGCTGATCCTGGTTTTTGAGTACACTCATCTGTAAGGATAGGCATGAAATCCATGTAAGCATGGGCACAGATTTCATATGCGTACTTCAGAAAAAAAAATGATACTGGGTTTTAACACAGACAAGTTATTTAACTAAACTTCTGGTGCCTGGCAAACGAGAAGAGGGTTATCTAGCATAAGCAATTTTAATGCAAGGAATACCTTTCTGTCTGAACTCAGTGCCTATGAGAAATGCAGAGAATCAGTGAAGAAGCCTAGTGCTCAGGCTTATAGCTAGCGTGCTGACAGCTTGTTACCTGGTTAAGCTTGCGCTCTCGCTTTGACACTCAGCTTTGGGACCAAGAGATTACCATGCCTTTCTGAACTGGCAAGTTCTCAACCATTTTCTGCTTCGTCGTCTGCAACAGAACAGGTTTACCCAGCAAGCATGGGGAGGATGCCAGTGTATTCCCACAGAGAGAGGAGCAAGGAGAGAAGAAACGCCAGCTATATATTTTAGAAAAAGAGATTAAATAGGTCAACAGCTCAGATGTAGCTTGTTGCATTCATAAAGCACCTATTTAACAGGCCTGCAAGAGTTTACTTTTTTTTTTTCCAACATGAAAACAGCATATTGTTTTCATTGCTTTTCTTCCTTGTGAAGAAGATTTTGTTCAAATCTCTGAAGAAATCTTTCTTCTTAGAAGTTATTGGTAGTTAGATTTGCACATTTTTATTACAGGAAAAAAATAGGTCTTCCCAGTACTGTAAACTGTCAGGCTGTATCCTTTCCTTTTCACACATGCTTCCTAGTAATAAAGATTCTGGGGGCCAAATTTTTGCTCTGTGTAGCTTTGTGTAACTAATTTTGTTAACAGTTATTTGTAGTTGGTGAGGATTTCAGTACTTTAAGGCCAATTTGAAAATAAAAGCCTGGAACAACTGCATAATGGGGGCTAAATCTCCCCCTTGCCATAAGGCCACTGAAGCAATTGGTCACGTGGAGGACTCTAACCAGACTTTTCTTATCACTAGAGCTAGTTTCCATAAGAAAGAATATAAACATGAAAAGCAAAGTGCTACCAGCTAAGTTCATGTATTTGTATATACATATTTCATAGCGATATTTCTTACCCATCATATTCATAAGATTTCCTTTTGCAGTTGAGAGTTAACTAGCCAATCAACTTGCAACAAATTCCTAAAATTAAAAATATATATATTTTATATCATAAATACACACACACATACACACAAAATGTTGCAAAGTTAGCTGTCAACATTGCTTTCTGCATGGAAGAGTAAACAGCACTTGACTGCAAAGCACCACATGACATACAGGTTTCCAGCATCCTCTGTGGTCAAAGTCGGGTACCGCGTTTTAACGGGAAGATCTGCCTGTGCTTTTAACAACTGCAGTGATGAAGACGACCTTCCTCCAGCACTGGCAGCAGCGGCAGCATCCACATCTGTGTCTTCAACGTCTCCCAGCTCCCAGAAAACGTGCACGCCGCAGACATCGGAAGGGCAAGCACAGGTTTCGCCCAGTGCCAAGGTAATACACCCAGCAGGGAGATCGTGTTGGGTGGGAGAGCGTTCAGGAAGGGTGAGGGGAATTTCAGGTGGCATCCTGCTGCTAGACAGAGTGATTCATGTTTGGGAGTAGTTTTTAGTGCTGGGTTGTGGTAATATGTTAAGGTGTAGTGTAAGTGCAGCAGCCAGGAGGTATTTGGAGCCTGTTCCGAGGCACAATCCAGATCAATAGAAGCCGTTTCATCAATGTTAGGGGAGTGTGGACCAGGATTAAATTAATATTTACCTCAGTTATAAAGGTGTCTAATTCTTTGTCTGTCTCTTTATGAGAAGCTCTGTTTAAAAAAAGTTGTGTGAAATCTGAACTCTACTTGGCAATCTCTATTTTGAGGAATTTAAAAAGACAGAGAAACACAGAAATTGTTCTCAGTTCAATTCAAAACTGGGTTTCTTCTTTGCCCGTAGAGTTCCACAGAGGCTGGAAGTACATTTGCTTTGGAGCCAGGTGACCTACTGATGGATTTCACAGAGGCCACTCCTATGGTAAATAATTTCAGTTTGCAACCAGAAAAATGTGATAGTTTACAATGATTTATCTGCAGCTAGAGCAAATGGGCTACTGTGCAGTGTGTTGGATAGTGCAAAGGAATCAAGAAGGCTCGCCTTGATATTCAGTGGTCCTGAGCACCCGTGAAACTTGACTTAGCATCTCTGAAAATCAATGCACCTGCAAAAATATTATGGCTGTGATTTTGAATGCAGTTTTGTATTCTCAGATGACTTCTCATTTCTCTCTGTTATGTGGATCTCTTTATGCCTTGCACTGGTTTCACCAACCTCTTCTGCCCCTTTAATATTGATTCCTAATGCAGTCCTAGATTTGCTTAGGGAGTTGTCTGGAAAGTCCCTTCTTTTTCTCACATTTTGTTCAATTGGCCTCACCCAGCAGCCATCCCAAGGCCGTGTACCCGCACTCTCCTGTTTCATTAGCAGTGTGCCTCGCTTCAGCTTAAGGAAAAAATAGTCTGTGACATGTTGATTATTAACTTATTTTTTTTTAGAAGTACATGATTTATGGGTTTGCTTAAAAGTGGAGGAGAAATGCTAGTCCCACTGAGGTCAAAGTGCCTCTTCATTTCAGTGATCTCTGACTATTATCTCAGATTTCCAATGGATTATTTGAAGGATCGCAGTATAATCCTGAACTTTCTCCAAGTTATCCTGTGTCATAAATAGCTCAAATGCCAAATACTGCTTTTGCTGTCTTCTAGGAACTGTTTTTAAAACAAACATAATGTAGAACAGAGAGCGTGCTGCATTTTTGGAGCAGATATTTTAGTATTAAAGCACTTCAATGCTGGACACTGCTTTCGCTGAGTGATTAGATCCTGGCTTACAGTCCTGGAAAGGTGTTGTGGGATGTAACTCTTGCCTCAGACACAGAATGATCCCAGGCTGTAAATAACTGCGTGTGCCCTATCACTGCCAGGTGGGTGACGTGGCTTTCCTGGTGAGGCTGATGAAACGAAGGCAGCTCTAGCAGCGTTCCCCCCTGTTACAAGCCTAACCCTTCCTAGTCTCCCCATGGCTTTTTTGCAGTGCAGGTGCGGATGGGACATGCCTGCCCAGCTCTAGCTTCTGAGGCAGGTCAAGGCATGAGCCTGGAGCACAGCCTAGGAGGCTGGGAGAGCTGAGGTCAGTGCCATGGGTGCCCACACGTGGCTTGTGCAACAGGCTGGCCTCAGCGTGCACAAGGTGGCCCCAGAAACCAGAAAACGGATAAGGAAAATATACAGGTAAAATAAGGGTTCCTCTTGCAAATCTGCTAACAGACCATATGAGTGGAACCCGGGAGGCTTGTCTTTTAGGTGAGTTCAGCTTCCGTGGAGACCTGGTCTTTAGATTTGGTTGTTAATTGGCATGCTCAACCATGCTTATTAGGAAAGTGCTTAGCATTCCTGGCATGCTCCCTGCAAGTCCAGGAATAGCCTGCCGTATGGGCACGGGGTGTGCTGTGCCTAAAGACCTGTTGCTGCAGAGGGAAAGACAGGTTTGGGGCAGGACAGTGGACACAGGAGTTGCTAGTGAGCCCCAGGAGTGCTGCCAATAGGCTGCAGATTGGTGATGGAGGCTTCTCCTGCAAGGACCAGTGTGAGACTCAGGGAGTTCTTGAGGGCCCTTGATGTTGCTGCACCTGATGGTGAAGCTAGTGCCCACCGTGTGCCCACTGCCCCAGCTGCTCCCGGCCGTTCAGCCTGGCACAGCTGGGCAGTCCCTGTGTCACTGGGGTTTTGTTGAACCGCTGGGCTGCAGCAACCAAGCTGCAAGGGGCCTCCCAGCATCTGCTGGAGCACTGAAGCTGTGCAGCAGCACCTGCAATTCCAGTGGAAGGGCTGCTGCTTCTGCTGTGTAGGAGGGACTGGCCTGCTTGGGCTCCCAAAACGCCTTCCCAGACTGAGAAGTGTCTGCTGAAATGGGAGGGTTTACCTGGGATCGCTTTAAAGCGCCAGAGGGTGAAGCCATCCAGTTCCAGAAAATGAGAAAAAGAGAATAAACATGGTTAAGACACCCCCTTCTTTCTACTGAGGTGTCTTAAAAGACCTCCTCATACCTTTCTAGGGAAAAGCGAAAATCCAAGGGTGCAAGAGGAAGGAAGTGCAGGATTAAAAGGTCTCTAGCCTTTGCCTGTAGTTTGGGTTGGCAAGACATACCCACAGACTGAAATGCATAGATTACAGTGACCTTTTTGATATAAATAACATGATTGTGGTTCAACTTCAAGTAATTGTCCAGTAGAATTTCCTAGCATATTTATTATACTAAAAAAAACAATGCTACAGCAAGATCTGAATTTTTTTAGAATGATGGGGTTTTTTTAGAATTTTCAAAAAATAATACAGCAAGATTTATATTACAGCAAAAATATTACAGCAAGACTTATATTTGCTGTAATATTTTTGCAAATCAGTCATGGAGACCTTAACAGCTGACCTAGGTTACATGTTTGGTGTTTTACTTCCATGTAATAAATGTCAGTGTTACAGTTGTCTTTTCTCAGCTGAGAATTCAGGCTTTGAGATTCCCCCCCCCCCTAAAACTATACCTTATCATCCTTTTCCTTTCCCTATTCAACCATCCATTGACAGAATTTCTCAGGCTGTATGCTGAGAAATCAACCTTCCATAACTTTTTGGTTTGGGTAATTCAGAGAGCACGTTCTGCAGAGCATCAATCAGCCCTTCTGCTTTGCTCCACGTCTCCAAAGGTCAGCTTGTGCTCTAAAGAGCCCTCACTGTTTACAGACCTTTCCCTGCAGTTTCCCTGGCCCCAAGTTGCTTTCAGCAGATTGTCTGAATGAAAGGTTTATTTGTAAGGGGGAGAGGCCCCAAACAAAAGCAAGCCAGGGGAATTATTTCATTTCAAACTACTGTGATAAAGTAATAATTCTGTTGTGACTACATCTGCTGTCTTTGGAGGGTCAAGGTCATTTACAGCTTGGCTTTGTAAAGTCACTGATAGGGTGTTGATTTTACCCGCTATGATATGGCCCTTGTTAATTGTACTCCTATTTGTTTCATATTCAGTGACAGGGGCAATATCTAAAGGAGTTTCTCATACTGCCTAATTTAGGGCATTTACCAGAGGTGACAAGGTTAGGAGTTTAGGTATCTGTACAGCTGGTTCATCCTGCAGAGGGACACTCAAGCAGCTGGCTTCCCTGTGTCATCTAAAGACATCTAAAATCAACTTTCTTTGATAATGATATATGCAGCAATGCCTCCCCTGATTGTTCAAGAACTATTAATTTGAAGCCATTTCTGACATCTTCCTCCCTTTTCTTCTGTAACATTAGTGGCAGAGAGTGATTAATAGCCCCAGACTCAGATGCCTGATCTTCACTGTTCACCATCTAATTCTTGAAGCTTCTTGACAGCCTTGGGTTATATCCATGTTTTGGCTGCTGTTGCCCATGATGTGAAAAATCCAATACACGCTGAGAATTACAGTGAGAAGTGCAGCTCACGAAATTACATTATTTCATAAAAATGGAGGGATTAGTGAATGAACTGGATTAATAGAATTAATCCAGGCTGCCCCACAGCGATCAGAGGAAGCAAATTTGTCTACTGTGTCAGCCTTGAGGAGCCAGTGCGATGTACACAAGGGCTGACTGAGCTCTAGTGGCCACTTAGTCATTGATATCTAGAGTGCCAATAACAGCAGGATAGTTGGGAGGCACGCTGACTTCAGGAAATCATTTTGCAGGAGAAATAATGCATATTGAGTTGTGCACGTTACATAGAAATGGAAGGCGCTGTTTTCTGAGCTGCATTCCTCGTGGCATATTGTTTATGGAATTTTTACCTTATGCACAATTTTATCATTTTCAAGTAAAATCTACTGTTAATTGGTTACCAAGCATTATATGCTGCCCTTAAAATCAATATAATGTGTACAGAAGAAAATCCCTCTTTTTGTACCACTTCGTTTTCACTTTAAGCATTGTGTATGTATTTTTGACACAGCTATGAATGAAAAGCTTTCTTATTTAATTACAGTAAGCTCAGTCCTAAAACCCTGAATGAATCTAGGAGCTGCTGCACCATGCTGACACGTACCTTCCTAACCAACACAGAAGGGCAAAGTGTGAACACTTCGGTTTGACCTAATGTTGTAGGACAAAATAAATAAGAATAGACAGTCTCAAATACTAAAAGTAGCTATCCCTAAACCTGGACTAAAATTTATAATGCAAGATGCATGAGCTTGCATAAATCCTGATCACATCTGAAGAGATACCAGAGAGGCCTCATTTATAGATGGCTATATACTTGCAAATTATACATGTTCTTATTTCATGCTCTAGCAAGTGAAGAAATTTCTAGAGCTTCATCCGCCACCTATTGGTGGAAAAAATAAGTAGAAAATGATTTGCCTTTTCCTAACCTGAAGTCCGGCATTCGAGCAATAAGCATAAACATTCAGTATAAATCATGTTATGTTATTTTTAAAATAAGGAATAAAATAATATTGCTTTTTAAAGAGACAGTTAAAGTGACCTTCAACATAAAATTAGATATTTTTAAGTTGAGTTGGGAAAAAGTATTTTTATTGGAGAAATAGTCTTCTAGTTCTCCAAACAGTCCAAGCAATCCAGCTGTGTGAATGCGATTGCACTGAGTCTGAGAGAGGACAGGGTTGGATGTATTAACAGCTCTTATTTTGGAAACAAAATGAAAGCAACCAGTGCTAAATTTCCTAAAGTCCCCTACTAGTCTTTGGGCTTCTCAACGCAAAGACTTGTTCCTAAACACAGGTTGACCTGAAATCTTGATTTATTTTAAAGAACATTTAGAAATAACAAGGTAATTCAGTTGCCAAAAGCCATTGGGTTGACTGTATTTGACCGTGCCTTTCTGGAGGAAAAGTTCTACTTGGCTACACTGGAAGGCAAGCAGAGGTGAAAGAAAAAGGGATATCCACAAGGCAGTAGCATCTGTGCCACAAGGGGATGAAGGTGCTGGTGGAAATGACAGAAAATCAGGAGCTGCTAAAAGGTCAAGTTAAAACTACTCCAAAACAACTGTCGCTGTAAAAATACTCTAAGTGAAACATATTTATTGCCTTAATTTGATACAGAAGGAAAAGAAATGCTATCTCCAATGTATTATCAAGGTAATGGGAAGGAAAACTCAGAAAGGGCTTGTTACCTTTCCTTCTGCAGTAATAGCAGACTTTTGAGCAAAACAGCATCGTGGCCCTGGGACTCCTGGGCCCTGATGACTCTGTACTAACCAGTGCAATTTATTTTAGCTCACTTCTTGCAGGCTGGAAAATTATTAAAGACCACAAAAGGTTACTACCACCTCATACCTAAATTGACTCGACTCTCTCTCCTGAAGCCAGAGCTGCAGGTGTGAAGCCATATATTCCCTCTGTTAATTCAGCCCAATTACTTCTGTAGTCTGTTGTATAATGTAGGACAGTTGAAGGCATAAGAATCTGAAATACAAATGGATAACTTGACTAATCACCCAGGGCAAAAGCCAGTCGTCTTCAGGGGAAGCTGAGAGACCAAGTAGCTTGATAGAAGTAATAAACCATCCTTGCAAACTCTCAATTGATATTTTTTTCAGTGGTAGCTAAGAGGAAGGTAAAATACCTTCTTGTTTCACTTCCCACTACCATTTGTTAAAATGATGAAGAGGAGTCAAATTGATTTTTTAGTTACTAAATTTTCATGACAATTTTGCAGGGTTGCAGTAAGTCAAATAAGAGAGTAGAGTGACAAATCACCCCAATATTTCTCACCTTCATTTCTCACCTTCTTCAAAAAAAAGAAATCCAAAGACAGGAAAATATAGTTGCACCACCGGTCTTTTTGGCATTGAGTTTGCAATAAAAGTGGTTTTAATACAGTTCAAGGCTAATATTTGATGTGAATATTAAGTAGCAGGTTTCTGCTGTAATTGTCTGAAAGTATAGACAAAGTATTGCTGCATACCTCAGTATCTCTAAAAGGCTTTAATCAGAGATAAATTCATAAAGGTTTCACCTATTTGAACTCTATAGTGAAGATAAGATAGATAAAATATGTCTTCTTAAAACACACTGGAAAGCTGTGTGATATATTTCGTTTTTTTCTCTGCCTTTACATCTTCATAGAAAGAATGGGCTCTTAGTACAAGGTGGAACTGAAGAAATAAAAATGTTCTTTTCCTGGCCTGCCTCTCAATTACAATATTTGCACATACAAATTGAGTAGTTCGTATGCAGTAGCCAATTTAGAGCAAAACAGTTTGTGCAAATAAGCAATTTTTCCGGAGCACCTCAGCAGTTATATTTCCAGGTATGAACCCAAAGCAGCAAGCATATTGGTAAATGTATGTTTATTTCCAGTTTCAAATTCATGCCCTTCAACTCCATATTAAACTAAAAAAAAACCAGCTATTGCTAAAGCAAACAATCTTAATGCAAAAAAACTAGAGCAGCAGGTAATAAAGCAACTTCCATAGGAACCCACAGAATGCTTTTTTTTTTTTTTTTTTTTTCTGGCTGAAAAAGAATATTTAATCTTCAGCCAGATAGAAGCAACCATTTTTAGGGGTTCATTGAAGTGCTGAAATAGTAAAATTGAGTAGCAGGGAGGTTATAGGAATGCAGGAGTGCACTTGGTGCCACATGCAATGCCAGGCTACTGGGAGCACACAGCCAAGCAACCTGATTCAAGCAACTGCAAATTATCAGCTTAGCGTTTTGGCTAGCTAAAACAGGCTAATAACTAGCGAGGGGACACAGCATATTTTAAAACAGCCATGGCACTTGGTCAGCCAAAATAATGTGTGAACACATTTTGATGCTTGACTTTCACACTCTTTAGGAGCTGCTTCTGGTAGTCTGCACAAATAAATGTCTGAAAATAGAACTTAAAACTAATACATAGTCCTGTCGTGTTGCAGCATGGAGCTTTATGCGTGGACAGCCAGTCTTATAAGCAGAGTTTGTTGAATTACTGACGTTCTGATACCCGAGTGTGTGGGAATGCAGTTAAGCTCAGCAACCGTATATTGGATTTTAGTTTAATGTTCACTGATACCTGCAAAATGCGTTATTGCTACCCAGCTATCTGGCTATTTGGTCCCATCTATCCATCCATTATAAAAGGGCACACAGACTCAGTGAAGAAGCAGAATAAGCAAATGCTAAAATATGAGCTGTAAGCATTTAGATTAGCTTTTATTTTGCCTCTGTGTTAAATGATTTAATTCATTGGCTCCATGGTCATTTATTTTCCCATTATTATGTTGAGCACAGAAACATCTTTCACATGCTGTGTAAATGTACCACAGATGATTCAATACCTTCATATTTTATATGTATATATTTATAGTCATACATATTTGTTTATGCATAAATATATAATGTGAATTCTGCAAGAATTAAAAAGATATAGAAGGTAAAATATGTTGCTGAATTTGCACCAGTAGACACCGTGATAAATTGGATAGGATGTGGATGTGAGCAAGAGAAGGTGTCAAAGAGAGGGGAAGGTGTTAAGTGGAAATACGTGATGCTGCACGGTGCCTACTCTTTATTTTTTAATTCATTGCTTTTAAATACTGAACGATCTACTGGGTAACTTCTAACAACCTTGAGATGAAGTTGAGTGGAATGTCAGAAAGTAGTCTGGATCTAAATGGCATGAGCTTTCCATTGCAGAGGTGATAGCTGCCATAACGTGCAGTTATTTCTAGTCATATCTGTGCATTTTATGATGTCATTATAGCTGTCTTCTTATAGCAGGCATTATTTGTGCCTGTCCCGTGCCTGTAGAAATTACAAAATAGACAAAGGTATGTACATAAATTGGGTTTCTGCCAGATCCTGCAAGGATAGCTGGAGCTTGGAACCTTAGCTGGACTCCATAGCTGGGCTGCTACTTGTTGAAGAGCTACCTGCAAAAAGACATTTAAACCTTCTTGGATCTTCTGCACTAGTGTATCTTCAGGGGCATAGAGTAAGAAAATCAGCTTGCAGAGCAGTGCTCCATAAGCAGCATCCATGAGAGGGTTGTCCTGTGATGTGATGGTTGTTTTGCTCACGTGGGAAGTGGTTTGATGGAGGATTGAATTGTGGTGTCACAACCGTGACAGGTCTTTCCAGAGATGGGTGCTGGGTGGTTTCCCCTCTCCCAGCCTCCATAGTGTAATTTTACCAGGATCTGGATCAGCTCATGGATCCGGCAGAAAACTAAGCCACAGACAAAATGGTTTAGCTTTGTGTCACACCTCCTGTGAACGCCAGCAAGAACCTGCTTCTCGTGAGGCCTGGGGGAGTGATAAGGGACATTTGTGAGTGGTCCAGGATTTGGAACAGTCTTTCAGATGGGACAAATATGAATGTTGAAGTAGTTTTAAAATGAAAGAAAATGGGTCAAATTATGGCAAGGAGTCTAGGTCATAGTAATCAGCAACAACAGTGATGTGAGTTCAGTTGACAGGCCGCATCTTAAGGAGACTGCGCCCAACTCTTGGAGTGTTTGAAGATGTCAGAAGCCATAGGCAGGGCAGTGGAAGTCTGCCTGTGGGTTTCCCTTTTAGCGTAGTTATTGAGATACCCTCTTCAATTCAGAACTTTTTAAAGGGCTCCTGAAGTGACATGGGTCACTACCATTTCAGTAGTGGTTAGACCAGAGCACTTGACCTCTGACTTAACAGATTAAGCAGCTGGTGGAAGTTCAAAAGGCAGTAGGAAATGGGCTGACATCTACCTCCTACTGCAAGCTGACAAGTTAAATCATCAGCAGATCATTTACAAACTGTGTATCTTTGTAAATAATGCTTTACAGATCAATCATACCTTGGTCCAATATTATTTTTGTATTTCAGATTGTTGATTTACTTGTAAGGTAAATGTGTTTCATATATTCTTACCAGAAGTAAGCAGGTATAACACTTGCCTAGGAGGAATAAAAGTGAACGATAGACAAGACTTTTTAGCCATAGAGTTTGAATTAGCTGGCTAAGTCTCCTTTTTCTTTCTACTATACAGTAATCCATTGAACAGAAAAAAAATCATCTTCTGATATACCTGTTTGAAACTAGATAGATTCTTTTTATGTTTGCTGTCAGTGAGACAAGTATAGGATGGAGATATTACCTCTCAAAATCTTTTGATTAATATGACTTTATCATCTATCCTTTGGCCTCGTAATTCAGTTTGTCTCAGCAGCTGCAAAGTTCATAATCTTTCTTCCTCACTGTAATTAGTGACAATTGTGTTTTGATTTCAGAGAGTAGCTGTTGTGTATGTTTTCTTTCCAACACACTAATGAAATGATATATGTGTACTTCTAATTCACATTTTTCCAATGTGATAGCAAATGCAATAACTGCTTTGCTTTGCTGTAGAATTTCAATTGAAGGCCTCTAAGCTCCAACAGAAAATGAAAACATCTGCTTTTCAGGCTGCTTTTTGACTGGCTGGGTGATCCAGCTCGTAAAACCAGCAAATTTTGCCACTCAATGGAATAATTGGAATAGATAAGATTTTTGTTGTTGTTGTTCCTGAAGTAGAACCTTTTTGTCCACATTCTCTTTCAAAAGTCTGTATTTTGGAACACATTCTGAATCAAAGGTTAGAAAGTGATAAGGAGCGTAGAGATAAATATCAGGTCAGTTTGAAATGTTTTCATGTTAGCACTTGTCAAGTGATTCAGTGTCAGGTAATGTTTTTTAATTCACTTCAATGAACTCAAGTTTCCAAGCAAGATGTAGTCTCAATGTAGGCACTGGAACTTCCTCTTAGATAATGCTGATGAAATCATTTTTAATTGTTACGTAAGTTTGGAAGAAGCCGAACCATCCATGATTCTCTCCCAATACAGTTGGGTTGAATGAACAGGCATTTTCTTTGGAGCATTCCTGAGCAGTCTCAACAGCAGTTTCTTCTGATGAACCATCAATGGTACTTAAGATTTGTCTTCTGCCTTTTACAGTCATCACAACAAGGGGTAAAATCCCCTGCCAAGGAATATTCGCTGTTTAAATGATTGTAGCCCACCTATTAGCAAGCAAAAAGGAAACACAGAGACATCATCATTGACTTGTGAGATTTATATCAGGACAGATCTTCTGCCTTGTGTTTTGTATAGAGTCTGGTACAGCAGTCTTACAACTCCGAGGAACTGCAATAGTAGAAATCACTGATTAGCTGAACTGATAAATTTAAGTTTGCCTAAATCTCAGAATGCTTGTGCAGTGCTGATTGCATGGTTTCTGCGCCTTGTCCTCTTTTCTGTAAATCATAGCAGAAAAGGATCATTTGATCATAAAAAGAGAAATGCAAGAGTGGCTTAATTCCAGCTACTGTTGTGTTAGCTGGCCTGAAAACCCACTGAACTCCTCAGTAGAAGACCTGCTCTTCTCTTCCTTTCTCCTTTTATCACTTGCTAAGAAACCAAATATTAAACTATTTCTGGCTGAGGAAGAAAATTTCTACAGGGCTAGGTGGCCCATATATCAAATTTAAACCTTCTCGCTGGAAAATAGCTCTTACAATAGGACTCCTTAGAATATTCCCTGGAACTTACCCATAACACCATTGCTGTTGAGGGATTTATTGCTTGTTTTTTATGGCATGACATTCATCTCATGTTCAACAGTCCAAGACCGAAACCTCCACTTAGAAGATCAGCCAGTGAGGTCAGGGAAGTGAACCTCTATGAAACTTGTTTAGCAGGTTAATATCACTCACCGCTGCGCTGCCAAAATAATGGCTGGAGCCTTCCTTGCAAGTGCCCTGGTTCTCTGCAACGTCACCTGGTCACCTTTGGCAACAGACTGGATAGTAGCACGTTGCCATATAGCAGGAGAGCTGTGTGGGCCATGTGGCGTGTGTAGCAAGGCATTTGAGGGTTCCCAAAGCATGAGAGCCCTCTTGGCAAGGCTGGAGATGAGAAATCTCATAGCAAGTATGGTGGCCTTCTGACGACCAGGATTTGTGCACCGTTTGGCAGTTTCACCTCTGCGTTATGCAAAGTAAACTGTCAAATCAATAATGATAAAGCTCAGGTGCTGATGTCCAGACAGAGTCTGTGTTTTTGCATCAACATCTGGTCTGCCTGGACTTCAGGTGAAACCTGGACTCTTAAAAATGTTGATGGTCAGCAGAGCCTGTGTTTCTGTGTGCTTCTAAAATAATTTTGCCTCTCAAATCTCTCCTTTCTTGTTGCTAGTGACTTGACAAGAAGGGTTGGAGAAACTGCTTTCTCCATCACCAAGAACAGGGGCAATTAGTGTGGATGAAGGCTTTTGTCTGCACCTACAGTAAGTCTGAAGTGGGCATATTCCTGCTTCAAGAACAGTGAGCTCCCATGTTTACAGAGAGCACATTCTGAAAACAAGAGGCACGGGATTACCAAATCCAAACAAAAATCTAGAAAACAGGGTAGACCAGATGCTAACTCTCAGCTATCCCAGGGCTTCTGGGGAGAAAGGTGAAATTGTTGCTTTCCCCTCTCTGTGTTGCCCAGCTCTGAGGTTGGCAGGGCCAACTTCTGCTCCTTGTGCAATTTAGAGTGGCTTCAAAGCTTTTGGGAATTGAATGAGTTTCCTATATCTTCCCGGGGCCCATAATATCAACAGAGCTTGCCAGAAGAAGGTGTATTTTGGCATCCTCCATCACAAAATGGGTGGTGCTGGAAATGTGCCTTGTGGGACGTGCCTAGCTCCCATTTTGGCGCACTTGCTGCTGGGCCGGAGGATGCCAACTGGCAAGCAGCAGCTGCCAGTGACATTTTACTCAAAATGTAATTTTTCTCCTGAAGATGTGCTGCAAACAGAGCTCAGGGGACAGGACAGTCATCATTTGGCTTCACTCCCGTTTCCCGTTTCCATCCTCATTCACTGCAGCGTAATCATCTTCAGTCACTTTCAGAGATGTCTTTACTAATGCATCTCCCGGATAGTTTGCCCAATAAACAAATTATGGAGAAGCAGAGCTCTGTTTAAATGAAAAAGCAAACTCCTGGCATTCACACTGCTGCTTTTCCAGGCCTGCACTTTTCCTCTCAGTCCAAAGGAGAAATTTCTACTGTAATTAAGGATGGGCGAAGGTGAGTTATATGCTAGCAGCACTAATAGATTTGGGTTGTTCCTCAGCTGGGACTAAGGTTTTTAGCTGTGGAGCGTTGCTGAGTACTGTGTCTCAGATGGGTAGGCTGGCTGTTAAGGTAACATCCCAATCTGTTCATGAAGGGATGGAAAAGAGCCCAGAGAAAACCAGCAACACATTTACTTTGACCCTGGATTGCTTTAACGAGAGGCTCGATGGAAACAGAGGCATCTGATGAGCTTCATGGCACCGAACTGGCAGCGTATTAACATGCAAGTGTTTGAATTTGTAACTATGTGTGCCTAATGAGCTGTTGTGCTTGGATACTTGCCCCAAGATTTTGCTTACAGCCAAGGCAGAGCACCTCTTCTGCTGGTTATTTTAATGATTCCGTAGCCGGTGGCATGAGGTTATGAATAAACAGGTTTTTAGAGGTAACATATATCACAAAAGATGTAGTAGAGACAAGATTGAATTTGTACATGAGTCTTAAGCCAGACACAGCCTTGTTCCTTGCGGCATATCAGATTCTGGTAAAGTTGATCTCACTGGTAGGATCCAGTGGTTTTGTATTCAGTGCATTTAAAGCAGCAGGGCTCTGTTTCCAAGATTCATGTTAGAAAGGGTGATAAATATGGTCTGAGTTAGTATGATGGAGCCATGTGGTGGTCATATAGAGGCTTACCCCCGAGCAGACTTCTGGAGAAGAGAGTTATAAGCCACAGCACAGTGCAGCAGTCACCACTCCTATATGTACCTATATGCAGGTCCTTATGGATAGGGCTGTAAAAGCAGTGTACCAGATTGTCATTTTAGCACTTCTGCTGTGGCATCACTGACTTAATTGCACATGTGCTGTTTTTTTTTCCCTATAGAATAAGGAATAGTGTAAACTCCTGGGGAATTTGACAGAGCTCAATAGCCCAGAGAGGTAGGGCAGAAAATTAATGTAATATACTTCTACTATCCAGATATTCAATGAGACTAAGATTGGTTTGAATTTCTGGACACTTAAGGTCTTTCAGGCAGCTCTTCATTTTACACAAGCGGAGATTGATTACAGTAGAAAGTCAGACTATTTGTGCTGGGTAAGGGTCAGGCTGTTTGCATCAATCTGTCATAATTTTCCAGTACGGGAATGTGATCCCAGTGCGTCTGAAAAAGTGCCTGTTTCGTACACAGTTATTCATCAGCCTTTGTAAAAATGTCTCTGGATTTGAAGTCTCTGTGTTAATGAGGCCTGGTGAACTCTCGGTTACTGGATGATGAGCAGTCCGTGTGTATGCATAGAAACAGTCAGGTGTGGTTAGCAGTGAGTTTTCTTCTGATACAAAATGCATGTACAGTCCACTGACCATTTGCTGGCAGTCAGAATGTGAATATACAGCTTACCTGGGGCACTCTCATCTGTCAGGAATCACAGTAATCATTTTCTCCATGTTGTCCATCCTTAGTGACTTTCTTCTATGACAACAACCTTGGTCTGCAGAAGATACCACTTGATTTTCTTGGCTGTGTCTGCAGTCTAGGCACCTGGCATGGGAACACTGTTGATTTTGTCATTGGTAAAAGACAAGAGGGGAAAATAAGGTAACCTTGCATTCGCTGTCCCAGCAATACCACTGATTTATTCTGCACCAGTGTTGGAGAAAAATCATACCCAGCCAATACACCTGCTGCTTTTCATTTGTTTCATTTATGTGTTTGAAACAAAGACCAAGCAAGTGCTGCAATCCTTAGGCTGTATTGTAGCCAATGCATATGGACCATGACATCATTTTGTCTTGCAACATCTCTTGAGGGGATTGCACCTGGCCTGAGAGCCCACGCTGAGGTTACATCCCACTTAAACTTGCTCACCTTCACAGCATCAGTGGAATAAAATCCTGAAGACTGTAAGAGCCTGGACACTGACTTGCTTTTATTACATCTGAATTGTCCCTACTGCACATTCTTTTGAAGAATAAAACGTTTTCTCCAGAACAGTCTCCAAGTAAAGTTACCTTGTAAAGCTGAGCCTGGAGATACATTCCTTTCTGATGTGCTGTTTAGACACCGTGCTGACTTAGCGGCGATGTTAATGCCTCTATAGATGCCTCTGGAATCGCTTGGCTAGCTACATAACTGCTCCCACAACTACAGTCCTTAGGGCAAAGATGAACAGGGCAGCATAAGAGGGTACTAGCACCAGCACGATTTGCAGAGCCGCCCTTGCTAAGTAATATAAAAGCTGGCATGAAGATTCAGGATTTTATCCTAGGTGTTTCAACCTCTGTGTTTAGGAGCCTCTAGGTAGATCTGCTTGCAAACAGCATATGGCTTGTACTATACATGAGGCCTCCATGGCATGCTATAGCTGCAGCAAAGCCAAATTTATGGGGAGGCTTGCACATTGACTTGATGGACCCTCTTGAACACCTACTGCAACCAAAGATTGCTGAACCACAGCCAAGGAGCCGCATAGCCATCTCCTGCTACTGCCTCCGTGTGACTCAGATGGAAGAGAGTTTCTGATGGAGGGGAACCTACTGGCCCTATGACACAAGTGGGACCTCACAAGCGTGGTGCATGCTGCTAGGTGTGCTCCAAGACAGATGGACTTTGATGGCAACAAGGCCGAAGAAGGGCTGGAGGACTGAAGAGAGCAAAGCAACGGCAAGCTCATCATCTGAGAGAGTCTCAAGGAGCTTGGTTTATCAAGGACACCAGTGGAGACCTCTGTGGACTGTATGTGACTCTCAAGAGGGAACATTTTCGATCTACCAATAGGAGTTACATGGTTTCTGTGGGAAGGGAGATGCTTTATTGTAGTCCCTCATTCCTGTGGAAAACTAGACCAAACTGATAAACCAGATTAAGTGAAACAGTTGGATTTGCTAACACTAACTTCTAGGTTTCAGTGAGTGCTGTTTTAAGTGTTTCCTTGAACTCCAGCTCCTGCCAGTTTTCGAGGAGATGAGCAACCGAGACCTGAACCCCAGACAGATCTACAAGGGATATTGCACTGTGTTATCACCACAAAGAGAAGGGCAGTAGGCTGGGCAATTCTGCATGACTAGTATTTGCCTGACTCGGTAGCTAGCACAGAAATGCATCCGCTCAAAGAACTTAACAGTTGGTGCCTTAGGGTGTTTTCAATGTGATGTTTCTGCAAAACTGCCACTTTCTTTAATGCATGAGACTTAAAGCTATCTGCTGACACTGGCATCCTATTTCAACAAGTGGAAGGAATACTGTGTTTCTTGGA
>VZSG01000314.1:899705-914273 GCA_013398315.1 Nothoprocta pentlandii
AAAAAAAAAAAAAAAAAAAAAGGTAACATAGGATGAAATACAAATAGGGTTCATCAGGGCATTCAGTTCACACAGCCTTCTCCAAGTCTGGGACAGCCAATTGTAGCTGCTAGTCTTGCTAATTTACGTCTCCATCCTGTTACAAGTTTGTTGAAATGCACAGTATTGGTCTGATTTAGGAAGTGTTTGTGCCTGCCTACCTGTCTCATTGCTTTGTTGCCACACGCAAAAGGAGTGATCTGGAGTTGACTTCACCTAAATGATCACTGGAGTCAGGAATTGCTTCCCCTTAAAAGAATATTGTGGCCATTGGAGTTTTGCATAGTGGAAAAGACCAGACACTCTTTGTTTTCACGTTTCCTTTCTCTGAACCTGTATGTTCACTTTTCATTTTTAGTGAACAATTGCAGAGGCCAAAATCTGGTTACTAGTTTTAGAAAGCAGGTCTGATGGATAGTTCATATAAAGTCATACCATACATCAAGATTGGGAAATGCTAACAAAGTGTAGGCCAGTAGTTCTGGATGCTGATCTTTTACTTTGACCTGTAGAAACTAGTCCTGTGTGGATGTGATGATATTCAACTTAAGGCATATATTTTTAAATAAAGCACTATAGAGTATTCCTCTGGCTATGGGTGTCTACTGAGAGTATGTTTATAAAGAACATTATGGCAGGGCAGTGGACACATTGCGTACTCGGTTTTTGCCTAGGTTTTTAAGTCTAGGTAGTCATGTCCAAAATAAGTCTCTTGCTCCCCAGAGTGGTATATTTTGTCACAACCAGGACAGTTGTAATTTTCCCTTCTGATAGAAATATCAAAAATAGCTAATTTCATCCTAATTAGCACATTCCATCTGTTGACTCATTTTCCACAAGTCTACTGCTGTTTTCATTTCAGGTGAGAATACTTGCTTTTGATTTCTACCCACTTCTACTTTAGGCAAACATAGCAGTTTTTTTCTCCTAACCCAGCTAAAAGATGTTTAAAGAAAGTAAAAATCCTTCTACTAAGATGTTAATTTCTATTCAAAAGAACTTTTTTTTTGTGAATGCAAAGAAAAAGTCAAGACTTCTCCTGTTGTCCTCTTTTTTTTCCTTTTCCTTCCTTCATTCTTGCCTGTAATATAAACAATGAGGAAAATTAAATAATTCTGTTAATTCTTTCTGGTTGAGTATCTTTATACCTGCAACATATGTTACCCAAAGAAAGAGCTAACAATGCAACAAGAATTTTTACATATCGGCAGAGAATTACCCACAGGGGAATAATAGTTCATTCATTTTCCCACAAAAGTAATGTGGCTCTTTGGCTAGATGATTTTTTTCAGATTATTTGATTATTTTCCTTAAAGATTAATAGACCACCAGACTCCTCCTGAGACTGTTGGGGTATTTCTCTGTTGGGGTTCTGTTTTGTTTTCTTGTTGTTAAGGGCCAAGGGTTCTGTCAAATGTAGTAAATTCTCAGCTTGCCGAGCTAAATAGAATATAGATGAGGATATAGATAGTTCTTCTGTGGTCCTGCACCCTGAGCTTTCCAGCAGGAGCATTTGAGGTTGTGAGACAAGCCACCAGTGTGTGACATGGGCGGCTGCAACGCAGGACACGCTCGCCCCCCTTTCACTGCCACAACGTGACAGCCACCGATGGGACCTGCTTTGGGGCATGTTTTGCAGTTGTGGCCTATCCTGCAGGGCTCCTTTCTCTCCTGCAGAGAGAAGCTGTCCTTAAAGTCATGTTTCATACCTATCTGTGCTGTTAGAGCCCGGCTCTGTCCTCTTGTTGCTGCCCACCTGCTCTTCCCCCACTCATCCCCTCATACTCTCCGTCCAGGTGAAGCCTGGAAGCTGCTGATGGTCTTCAAAGTTGGAGAAGCAGCAGCTTTCCTCACGGTAATAGAGCTGACTTTTCTCTTCTTCCTTTCTTGATCTGCAGGACGTCTTTCAACACACACTGCTGCAACAGAGACAACAACCAGGAAAAATTTAGAGATTATTTTCTGCTGCATGAGTCAGTGAAATTTAAGAGTTCTGGGATGGCCTTTTTCTAGGCTATGGAGACATGCACTGTGTTGTGTGGGGAGGGTGCAATGTTAAGGTCTGTCACCCTGGTCAGGGAGTTGTTTTGCTTTCTGAGCTCTTCTGAGAATTTTAACTCCAAATAGTAAATTCAATGCCAAGGCAAGGAGCAGAATAAGTCTTATACCTGATGCTGATCTCTTGTGTGGTGGGGTGGGAGTATGCAGGGTTTTTTTCTTCCTCCCAGGTCAATGTCCTGCCAGATTGATGGTTATGCAGAACAGAGAGATCAAAGGATTTTCCTGGATAACAAGACTGTGTAGGTTTCCATATATCGTTTCACATAAACTAGATGCTTAACTGCTGCTTTTCATGTCACTGTCCTCTTCCTATGTATCCACAGTCTGAAAAGTGTTCTCAGATATGTGGATTTCTGTGCCACTGTATGGGTTAGGGCATTGTACCTGCCTCCCAGGTGGAAGAATCAAACTGTTAACAGAGAAGCACCTCTCTCTGATGTCTCCCTGCTCAGTGTGTGGGAGTCAGCAGGAGCGCTCTGGGCAAGGCCCAGCAAGGCCAGCCTGTCCTCTGAGTAACAACAGCCTCTGTTCAGCAGGAAAAAAAGATGAGGGAAAGGAAGAATAAAAGCTAAAACATGAATGAGTTTTTTTTTCTGCTTCTAACTCCTAAATCCTATGTTTT
Organism: Nothoprocta pentlandii; assembly: GCA_013398315.1. Classification (NCBI taxonomy): domain Eukaryota; kingdom Metazoa; phylum Chordata; class Aves; order Tinamiformes; family Tinamidae; genus Nothoprocta; species Nothoprocta pentlandii. The sequence goes on from VZSG01000314.1 coordinate 902,428, forward strand.
TCTCCTAATTTTTTTCTCCAAGTGCCTTCATTTCTGCTTTTAGTTTCGTTAAAATGTCAGAAATTGGTGTTTTAGAACCTACGGTGCTTTCCATTTGTTGGGATTGTCTTTTTCCTTCAGATTAAGTAAATACAGCTCATGTACTTCCTTAAGAGTACATGAGCTACTCAAAGAGAGGCATTCGTGCTGAGAACTAAGCCAGATTAACTGCCTTTTGCTGCGTTTCAGTACCTAGGCTGGCCTTAGGCACCGCCACAGACTGCAGGAGCTGGTTTTGTGAGGGACTGTTGGCCATTGCCATGTGCCTCAGCGCTCGGGGCTGCCTTCCCTCATGTGCCTCTGCTTCCAGGCCTCAGTGGGCTCTTGAGCACCATTCTCCGTCGTTTCTCCTTGCCACATTCGGTAATTCCGCGTCGTCTCTTTAATAAGGGCAACCTGCAAAATTAGAGGGCATTTGACGGTAGCGTATCAGACTGGATACAAAAACCAACGTCACATCTCTGTGTTTGCTTTGGCTAAAAGATTGTGATTCCAATAAAGCACGCTTGTATTTTAATCCCCGATACTGCATTGTAAATCCTGTATAACCTGAGAATGGCACCCTGGCAATTTTCAGCTCTCAAAAGAGCAAGACACTCTATGGCTGTGTCCATGTTTTCTGGTAGCAGATTTGGCTCTGGGTATGACTTAGGGTAACAAATTTGCTGGAGGCTGTTGCTTGGATCTAACAAGTAGGTTCAATTAGCTCTATAGTGTGTTTGTGCACACACCTATATGTACGTACACGTTTTGCTATTGAACACATGTGAATATAGGACTACAAAGGAGGTGGGAAATTTTATGTAATACGTTTACCCAGGAAACTGTGATTTAAAAGAATTGCTCCGTCGCAGAGTTTGTTCTTTTGCACCTATGCAACTGACCTGCAGCCACCTGCGTTCTGCTAAGAAGGTACTGACGTGAAATGCTCAGCTGCATTTTTGCCAGTTCCTGCTTCTTGGGGGTAAGAAGCCTGCTTGTTAATTCCCAAACCAGTTCCACACATTTGCAGAAGTTGAATTGCAGATGGCTGTTAATTTCCCCTGGCATCTTCCAAAGGCAAATATGTTTCTGTTGTTTTGTTTACAAAATAAACCCTATCCATACACTTAATTATATTTGACCTCATAATTTCAGGTGCTGCTTTAGCCTACAACGTTACCAGACCTTGGGGGAAGTTTTGTGCATTATTAAGCAAAAGTTATATAGCTATAGTTAGTGAACTCTGTTGGAAGCCATGCATAATAAACACATGCATAATAGTTTCTGTAATAAAGAGAAAAACATACCTTTACAGTGAAAAATGTGTTTTCTAAGTGGGAAGTGTGAAATGCAGTTAAAAATTGATATCCTTAATTGAGACTTGGTTCTCTCTCCAAATGAAAGAATGATTGAATGTCTGCATTTTAGAGAGGAAAACCATGAAAAAGGTACCATTCTCCATGAAAAGTGGTAGCAATTATTGCTGAGCTTCTCTTTCTTTTACCTCGCTTCATGTCTGAAATTATTTTGAGGGCAGAAGTGCTTTCTAGCAAGGCTTGGTGGCACCAATGGCAAGATGTTCCGGCCTGAGCTCTGGGGGTTAGCAGGCTTCTTCTGCAAGGGCAGATCTCGAACCTGGCAGCTCCAGACTCCTTTAATTAAAGTCTCCAGAGATAATCCTTTATGTAGAGCTCAGCACTTGATAAGAGGCATACTCACCGGTCCCAGGAGCTGCCTGAAACAAGCAGTTGGTGGTTGGTTTTCTTATAATCCCATTTTATGTGATGTTTTGTCCTTGGCAGCAACTGTGTAACTGAAAATTTGAAAGTCTGAAATACATAAAACACGTACAAGTTCTTTAGCTGAAATTCCTGCAATGAAAAAGTTGTTCCTGGAGTTTGTATTATCTGTTCTAAAATGTACAGTGTTCGCTGAAGGCAGCACATAATGACCCTAGGACTGTTTACAGAGCTGGAAGATATATTGCATGCAATCACCTCAGAATGTGCACAACAGATTTTATTATATGGGTAACATTAATCTATCAAGTCTTCCTATTTATCCTTTGACTATTCATCATTTGGTTGCTGTATGCATATTTAAGGGGATCTTTTTTGCTCTGGTGCGAGCACTGCTGAGCCATTCTAATTTGTTGGATGTGTCACTGTAGTTGCAATGCTTTGCTGCTTTTCTTTTTTTCTTTTCCATTTTTATGCTCTGAAAGTAACATCTTTTTCTTTATCTTTTTTAAAGATAAAGACATTCCCCGCTGATACATCTAATCCTTTTTTCGATCCTTTTACAACAGTACCACAGTTTTCTGTAAGTAGAACGTGCAACTAAAGAACTGTGTATTTAACACAATTCCAAGTGTTTTTTTTTTTAACAGCGTCAGAAAGTTATGCATTAAACCATCCTCAAAAAGATGCATTCCAAGAAGGATGTAGGGTGCAAATCTGTTAAATATTCCCGTTGTTTAAATGAGTTGTTGCCTGCGTTGATACACCGCTGCTTACTAGGCGGAGGACTAAATGCTACAGGCCAAGACTGACTGCTCATGCTGTCAGGTCCAGCCTAGTGTTTAGCTCAGCTGTGTAGAGGGCACTTGTGAAGCTCCACAGAGCCTTTCCAAAGGAGCATCAAGGGAGCAGGGACAACTTGGTCCCTTGTCTACCGAGCGCCTGGCATCCTGCTGGCAAGCACCTGCTGTGCCATCTACAGCAAAGTCAGGGAAAAAGGACCTGATTTTCATTGAAATCACATCTGAATTTTAAGGAAGGATTTCAGTGTGATGATGTCTGCAGTAGCATCCTTGTGTAATTTCCATTAACTTAAAAATCCGAATGAAACATTGGAATTCAGATATTGTTAAACATGCACGAAAGTCCCTTCTCCAGCCTTTCCAACTTGAGAAGTCATTCTGTCTTGCAAGAAACATTCTCTGATTGCAATTATACTAGAAAAAAAACCACAGTAGCTAACTTGTAGTTTTTAAATTACATTCACAAAAAGTGAAGCAATTGAGACTTGAACCTTAACTTTCACTGATAAAAACAATCTGTTTTTTTTTCTGGCATATAATCAGAGTTAATTAACTCGAGTCCCTGTTTGGACATGTACAATAAGCATCTCCTCTTAATTAATTAAAGAGGCTTTTCTTTTACAATAAACCCGATCATCTTGAGATATGATCTAAATGTTGTTTTTCTCCAAATATGTACTGTAAAGTCAGAGTTAGTTAGGCAGTTAGTTAGTTAGCAGTGTTGTGTTCTCATTAGATGTATTCAAAAATATATGAGAATATGTCACAGCAACTTTTCCTTAAGCCACCCAAGTTTGGAAAGTACCATTGTGCTGAAGCTAAACTGATGTTGTAACACTTGTGTCCTTCATAGCTACTTTATGGTAAGCAAAAAGATATGCACAGAATACTTTCCAACCCTAATCGCTAATTAATAGTGATTGTTCTGACTAGCCTTTCCAAAATCCTCTTTTGTCCACACAGACCCTTGTTTCCCTGGAGAAGGGAAGTACAGATCACAAATATTTAAAATACCATTACATTAAAAAATGAATGGTAATGGTGTATGGCCCATGATATGATTCCATACATTCCTTTGAGTGACTTATATACAAATGCCCTTTGTGAGCCGGCAGCTATGGAAGGATTTTGTGAAGGTGGGGATATTAGGAAAGGCAAATTCCACTGTGGTCCATAGTCCTCCTTCCCAACGTGAAGAGTGGAGAGTCTCCCCAGTTGCATTTTAGTTTAGCTCAATGTCCAGACAGCTGCCGGCCACTGCATGGACAAGCTCTGGGTCAGGGCTATGGGTCCTGCAGGCAGATCTAGCTCTGAACCTTCTCCAGGCACATACAGTCACATATACTACAAACATTTGTGACTCCTTTTCCTTGTTTTTACCTTTCTGTTGTTGTTTATTTGTTTTCCTTTTCTTTGCTTACCCTTCATGTTTTCTTTGCTTGGAGCAAAACATTGAGATTTTATTAAGAGGGGGAAAAAAAAATTATGAATGGTGAAGTTTTGAAGGCTTTACCTTCTGTATGGGGCTCCTGGCTTAGCGATGTCCATGTGTATTGGTCCCATCAGGGGAAAAACTGCAGAATGTGGTTAACTGGACCAGCTAAAAAGGAAAGTTCATGCCAGGAACCCCTCAGAACTGCAGAGATTTCTGTAAAGAAGCAGCAGGCTCAGTGCCATGCTCTCATCTGCTGTCACGTAGATCTATTAAGTCAATGAAATTATATCTGTTTAGAGCAGTTAAATATTTGGTCCAAACATTCTGTGTAAACAGGTGCATATAAAAAGATGTGTTGGATGGAGACAGCAGAACCATTACCCAGGGTAAACACACTTGAAGACACAAGGCAAGACTCGAGCAAGTGTAATTTGTCAGAGCTCTGTTGACTTAAGCAAGGCTGGCAGACTTGACACCAGCTTGCAGAGCGGCACCACCTTCCCATATGGTAAAACTGGAGCTCAGAGAAAGGAGATCCTGTATGAAGAGCACAGGCTTGCTCTCTAAAGCTGAGTTTTAAGAGCTGAATGGGAGAGAAGATTGAAGAGGTTGCATTAACCAACATTTACCCAAATAATTGGCCAGACTCGAGGAGGGAGAATTCCTCTAGCTTGTTCCATTAGCAAGCATTTTCATTTGACTAATTTCATGAATGCATGGGAGACCTTTTTACTTCAGAGGTTGCTCTGAAATATCTGAGATGTTTTTAGTTAAAACATGAGCAGGAACATTTTAAGAAAAACAGCAACAGCCAAGCGTTCATGCCTGGGCTTAAACAAATCTCCCACTGATTAAACCAATTTGTTTCTGCTTTTAATGTTAATCCTATGTGGCTTGCAGAATTTGAGACATAATTTAAAAAAAAAAAAAAAAAGAAAAGAAAAATAGCTGTGATTCAAATTGCTGCATAAATATCACATGCTCCCTGAGGATGGTGACTTTTCTTCCTCCCTGCTGTGCAGTTCGAATGACGCTCAGAAGAAAAAGTGGTCAAGAATGAGGCCAACACCACTATGAGGCTGGCTAGGAGTGGAAGTGCTGGCAAGCGTTCCTCCTAACTGAAGATCCTGTGTGCACCAGGAGCACGAGCCACCGGGGTTTGGCATTAGAAATAGGGCAGTACCAAAAAGTAGGGCAGGGCTATTTTATTTTCCAGGATCTTTTTGTCTTAAACCAGCACAGCCAGTATTGGCTTAACATTGCCTGTCACTGCAAAGCTCTTTTGCTCAGCTCTCTTTATTGCACTTAGAGGTAGTGCAGTGATGATAAGTGGTGTTCTCCGGATGAAGCATGTTTGTCATGGAAATGCTGTCAGGCCTGCACGGGGAGTTTGGTCCCACATAGTGCAGGCTGCAGTCAGACTTGTCACTTGGGCATGGCCAGTAAAGCGTGGCAAAGCAGCTGCCTGCTCAGCACTTCTAGGGGTTATACTGGGCAACTCTGGCTCCTGCCTGCGGGTCATCCGTTTTATTAGTTGTTCTTACCGAGTGCTTGGCAATGAGCAGGATGGTGAAAGGAGGCGAGAGGAGCAGCAGCTCATCTACCCTTTTCCCCTTTTGTGTCTGTGTGCGTTTTCCTGCAGGCAGAGTTTACAGAGAGCAAGTTACCGTGTTGTGCCGTGCAGTCCTCGCCCAAGCTGCCGCCCATGGCGCCGTCGCCCGTCCTGCGGCCGCTGGCAGAGGCCGTGCCGGCCCCAGCGGTGCAGACAATATATCCGTCGCACAAGCCCGTCTCCCTGGCAGACAGGTACTGTGCCGCGCTCTCACGGAGCCGTTACGATGCTCTGTGCAGTGGAGGCATCGCCTCGGTTCCTCTTTTTCTACCGTAATTCCAGCGGGAAAACAGCACTTTCTTTCTAAGGCGCTCTTTCCCCCAATGCCAAAATATGTTCAGTTGCTGTTTTGTGGGTAATCATGGGTAAAGGAATATATCTAGACTTTATTTCTCTTCTGAGGGGAAATCTGTCTTAATTAAATGCTGCAGCCAGCATTTCTTCTTTACTAAAGATTAGTGTACCATCCCCCTGGCTGATGGGCCCGAGAGAAAACACTGTGCAGTTTTTCTTCAGGCAGGTCTTTTTGCTTGAACCACAAAGGTTTTCTTTTAATAACTGCTGTTGCAATTTGTCTTTTGAAATTAAATGTCTAGGGGGAAAAGCCGAGGTTGAGAAATGTTTACTCTTCTAAATGAAAATCAGGCCCTGGTTTTCTATTTTTTTAAAGTAATTTCAGACTGCTGTCACCTTTCATGTAGTTTCTTGGAGAAACAACAAGCCATCCCACTTTTCCACAGGTAGCCTGTATTCCCTTTTCTAGTCTTCCATCCTGCTGGTTTTGCATGCTGACTCCTTCTCTAGGATTTATTCAGAGCTGAATTTCCTAAGCTGCTGATTTACTGAACAGAAATGCAGGAGCTGATACATTCAATACTTTGGAGCACGAAAGTCCTAGCATGGGCCAAGGGCTCCCAAACCCGGGGTGTTTCTGTGGACTCCAGAGCAGTTCCGTCCAGCAGAGACAGGGAGCTCTGCTTCCTCAACGCCCATGGGCTCGTGAAGCAGGACTACAGCAAACTCAGTTTATACAAGTCAGGACTACAGCAAACTCAGTATAGACAAGTGTTGCCCAGTATCAAGCCGTGCTGAGGAGTGGAAAGCTCTAGCGCTAATCTTTTGCAGCCTTAGTTACTCTAGCTGTTTCTTGATGATTTATTTTTAGAGTCCTAGTCCAGCTTTCTTTAGAGTCAGTGACCTTTAACGTGGATGAGATTAAAAATAAACTCTTTTGCCATCTGGGTCCTTTATGTCCTTTTTTTTTTTTCTGATATTTTCTGATATTCAGAAATATCAGACAACACCTGGTTTCGAATCACCCACCAGTCACTAGCCTTTTCACCGAGTCAGCCTCTCCTCCCCTCTAGTGCTATTCTCCAAACGTTAATGATTTTTAAATTGAAATATGAGCCTTATTGTTGCTCCCGTAATCGCTTGTTTGTGCGTTAATTACGCAGCGCCGAGACCCTGCGGCGTGAGCTGGAGCGAGAGAAGATGATGAAAAGACTGCTGATGACCGAGCTGTGAAATCCATCCTCGCTGCCGCCAGACGGAGAAGGGGCCGGGGCCTTTCACGTGCCTTCTGTCTGTTTACATTCCTCTGCGTCCGTGTGCTCAGCGTGGTGCGTGGGGAAGCCCTGCCGTGGGCCTGGCTCGCCCGGATTCACCACCCGGCTTGAAAGGAAGGCTCGGCGAGACTCCCCCTCCAAGGAGCTCCTTTGCTTATTTGCTGCTGGGAAAGAAACCCTCACTCCGTTCTCTCTCCTGAGGTTTTATACTATTAATACCGTTCATTTTCGGGTTGGTTTTGGTAAATCTAGGGCAAAAAGGATCAGCAAGGAGCGTACTGATTTCTATTGGGAAACACTGTTCTGTACATATGTTAATAACTGCACAGAGATTAATGTTATGCAGAATATTTTGATAGTAACATAGAAAATATGTCATTTTGTACAACGGAAAATTGCAACGAGCTACTGCTATTTGTTAAAGAATCATTTTTAAAGTGGAAGAATGATTATTAAATCCTAACCCCGGGACTGTTAGTCTCCACAGAAAAGTAAACAGCTGTCTTATCAAATTCCTAACCTTAACCTTTACTCAGAGATATAAATAGCTGCAAGGGGCGGGGGGGAAGAAACCCCTCCCTACAGATATCCACCCCCAACGCTCCCTATAGTTTGTCATCGTGACCTAAATCTGAAACTAAATCGTACTCGGTTTTCCATTAATGAAAAGATCAGTTATTTAAAGTAATTTGCTACTGACTTTCTAGCTTGATATTGACTTTTTTAATTAAGTGGGAAGTTTCTGCTTCTCCGCCTTGCCGACGTCGCGGGGCTTGCCCGCGCGCCCGCAGCTGCTGCCGGCGCCTGGAGTTTGCAGGGCCTGCTCTGCGGGGCCGCAGCCTATGCAGAGGGCACGTTTTTCTTTCCTGGATTGGTAAAACACCTTCCTGGAGGACAGGAATTGACGGATGTGTTTAAATAGGAATAGCCGTCGATGGCCAAGCTGTGTCTATACCCTTTTTATTTTGCACGCCCAGTCAGTGCGTCTCTATGGGCACGCTTTGAGGACTGGCTGTGTGTGAAATCCTCTGCTTTTGGGGGGACTTTCTCAGGCACAAGGTTACGTGGGTGTCTAAGTGTTAGCAGAGTTGCAGCTTCAGGGAATGTACTGATCCATAAAGGTAACATTACCAGGTTCCTACGAGAAAAAGCGGCTCTCTGTTTTCCCCTGTTTGGTATTGTGGAATTACCCGAAAAGCCACCAACAACCAATGTCAGCTACAGAATACTATTCCTACGGGAAAGCTTTTGTGTGTTTTATATGGCTGAAGATGTATATTTTTCTGTTACTCTGTATACTCTGTTCTCTTGTTTGTATTAAGAGAAAAGCTTGCCCTTAATTTGATACTGATTACGAGGGCTTTATCTCAGCTTAACCAGTTTCTTAGCGCGAAGCGACTGTTGTAAGCCTGAGTTTCCTTCAGTTAGCCTGGGCTCTTTCTCTGAGAGGAGAAATTTTGAGAGCATTAGAGGGTCTTGGTTGTAACGTGGCAGTAGAAAATGATTTGTCTGTTTTGTATTTAGTGGGGCGAGAGATTTGCCTCATGCTCCCCAGAGAAATCCAGCGGTCCCAAACCTTCACACTTGTCGAATGGGGCAAAATAAACAGCACAAGTGTTAGGTAGAAACCAGCAAAACAAAATGCAATGGAGTAGTAGGAGGAATAGGCACAAGCAGTCATAGAAATACCGGATTGCAGGTTTTAAAGTACTCAGATGACTTTGCTGAGTTATCAAATACAGCTTGTACACTGTCCACCTTCTGGTTACTGTGCCAAGACATTTCTCTGGCGTATGTTTTTACATACCTCTCCATCAGTCTAAGGCTATTAAAAAGGAATTAGGAACATTAAGTCCCTGTGAAGAAATCAGGGAGCGGGGCAGCACAACAGCAGGTATACAAGATTGCACCTTCCTTTTCTTGTTATCCTTTTTTCCACCACTTCCCAGAGGATATTAATGGAAGGAGGCAGTGTATTTTTCTGTGCCTGAGTAAAGGTGATCACGTAAAGGATAAAGAAGAGGAGAGCCTAGTTTGAGGTGGGTTTTTTGGAGATTGGAGCAAAGTCGGAGTGCGGCACAGCCCTGACCTCAGCTGCATCTGGTCTCTTTGCCTGCTGTTAGGCAGCCCCCCGTTGCACGTGAAGTGTCCTGGTATTGCACAAAGTCAGCAAGGAAAACAGATCTGAGCACAGCATTTGGTTGGATTAATTGCCCTGGAGTGCTTCCTGGAGGAGGAATGGACACTGGAAACCCTGGAATATGCTGTGAAGTTTGGGGATGAACCCAGTGACCTGCATGAGGGCAATGTAGTCCCGTAAGCAAATGCCCTCAGCAGACCTGAATGTCTGGCCCAGACCAGCCCATCAGATTTGCTGGCCCGTAAAGAAGCTGCTAGCTCACTATTTTAAATGCAGCATTTTACTGCTGTTGTATAAAGATTCTTGAGCCGAAATATTTGGAACGGGAGAAGAGGAAACGTGAACCAAGGTAACTTGACAGTAACAGGGTCTGAGTGACTGAGGTGTGCTTTGGAGTAGCTGAGAAAGAGCAGAGCCTCCTCTGGCCTTGATTTGCAGCAGTTAAAGAGGACAAGATCCGCACGGGCATGGGTTCCTGCAGGGCTTTTTCCACAGGACGTCCCCAAGTGCGTTGGTTGCCTCATCTTGTTCCAGTGCCCTGTCCACCGGCTGCCATCATTCCCTATTCTGCAGCCCAGTGGAGCTTTATTAAAAAGTTTTGCTGATATTGAACTAAACTTTTACCTACAGAATGTCACCCTGTTGTTCTTTCTTACTACGTACTTTCTTCCGCCACGCTTAAGCGTCTCGGTTTTCACATTTTTGGAATATACACTCTGCCTCACTTCTGGTTGGGAATTACAGTGTTAGGACACCTTTTACCCCAAACCACTGTAAACAAGACAGTGTCAACACGGATGTATGCTGAGGGGCTTATATTCTAGATTTGCCCCTGGACTTTAACTTCGCAGGTGTTTAAGGATACTCTGCCTGAGGGCCCGTCTCTGTAATAGCGCAGAAGTATCCGAGCTAGCTTTAATGAGCTTGCATATGTAGTTGTGGCAGCATGAAGCCCAGCACAGGCTAATCATTATCATGTACATTGACACGTGTAGAGATAACGCATTGGAGCAGCAGCCTTCTGAAGCGTGGTCGGGAGAGGCAGCGACAGGAGAGGGGAACTGAAAGGAGTTTGGCTTTTCAGGCCTCCCGGGAAAGGATCCATCTCACCTAACGTTATTGCGCCTGGCTCTCGTCTTGAGAGAGAGGGATCATGATCATCCTCCAGGGACAGCGCCGACTCCAGTGGCTGCTTTTTGATGGCTCGAAGTTAGGTGAGATGAGTCTTGCTGCTGGTCCCTCTGGCTAGGCCTACACTGCAAACCCTTGCCGCATCACCCAGGGGTGCTTTGAGGTGCGACTTGTGGTCGTCATAGCTCTGCCCGCAAAAGCCTTGCGCGTTACGTGTAAATATACTGCCGAACCCACCCTGGTCGTCAGAACAGGGTTTTGTTTAGTTTCATTTCGTTTTGTTCCACCTGTGAGAAGAGCAGAGAGCTGGGCGACCTTACAACAGCAAAAGCAGAGACGCGTGTGGGAGATGTGCGCAGGCTGGAGCAGCTGGTTGATCACAGAGCTGCTGTAGCTCCCGGGCATAGCTGGCGAGGTGAGCGGCTGGCTCCTGGCAGGCCCACAGGGACTTGCTTAGCAGCTCCCGGCTTTCCAGTGTGAGTGGAGTCACCTTTCGGTGGCAGAACGCAATGGTGTCGTGTTTGGGTGATCCCAGCAGATGCGACTGGCCATTTTAATAGCTATGCAAGGAGTTAAATATTTTCTCATGCTGCCGTCTCTTCTGGAAGCTGAGCAATTGTGGTTTGTTTCTGTGTGGTTCAACTGTTTTGACCATATCATTTTAAAAAGAACAACCACATTTTTTTTTTTTTTTTTTTGGAGATGTTGTTCTGGTTCATTGATTACAAAAAAAAATACCAATAATTATGCAATGGAATAGCCTTTTTTTCCTTTTTCTTTCTCTCTTTTTATTTTTGTTCTTTTCTGATGTCCTGATGTTCAAGGAGTTTGCAATAAATATACTGAGACTGATCTCTGATTGCATGTAAGATCAGCCTTACAACTGTGTTTTGTAAAGTTCGGTGCCGTAAAAGAGCATGCGGATGCTGTGGAGAAGGGAGCGAGGAGCTGGAGGAGAAGGCTCCGACGTTGGCAGCTGCGGCTTTGCCTGGTGGGGAGCAGCTCTGAAGCAAGATTGCTGACACCACTCTGTGCCACCCCAGTAGCAGCCTCTATCATCAGAGAGAGTGTGAGGGCCTTTTATTGAAAACCTGCCTAGAGAGAAACTTTTACGGCTCAGCTGTTTACTTGTTCCTGTATTCATGCCTGCAATAAACGAGATGAAAAATAAATCACAGTGTTTGAGTGGTCTGTAGTCAAGACAGTGACTTAGGAGACGTGGGGCGGTAAACAAATTTAAACAAATTAAATTAAACAAAACATCTGGTGAGGCCGCACCTGGAGTACTGTGTGCAGTTCTGGGCTACCCAGTATAAGAGGGATGTGGAGCTTCTCGAGAGGGTCCAGAGAAGAGCAACCAAGATGATCAAGGGAATGGAACATCTCTCGTACGAAGA
>VZSG01000314.1:914653-938543 GCA_013398315.1 Nothoprocta pentlandii
CTCCAGGTGCGGAGGAACTTCTTTCCTGTGAGGGTGACAGAGCAGTGGAACAGGCTGCCCAGGGGGGTTGTGGAGTCTCCTTCTCTGGAGGTCTTCAAAACCCGCCTGGATGCCGCCCTGTGCCACATGCTGTAGGTGTGCCTGCTTGAGCAGGAAGGTTGGACTAGATGATCTCTAGAGGTCCCTTCCAACCTTAATATTCTGTGATTCTGTGATTCTGTGATCTGGTTGCTCATAACATGGATCCACCTTCAGCAGAAAGGATCTCTCTCAAGGAAACAGCAAAGAATTTATTCGGGAAAACCAGAGTGTTTTCTTCAGCTGACAGTACCTCCGTTGGGTAACTAATGAACTAGGGCAAGCTTTGCTAGATACCTGGACTGATAAAACACTGGCAGAACCATGATAAAGAAGCATAAAACATGGCATGCTGCCCCTCTAACTATCTTTTTTTTTTGTTTAGCTTAAGACAAATAAACATTTTCCTTAGATTTTTCCATTGATTGTGCCATTCTTTAAATGTCTAGACAAAAAGTTGTTTCAGAATGAAACATTTCCATTTTCTTCTGTTTGAAGACTTAGTAAATCAGGACGTTTTGACATTAATTTTCCTGGTGCACTTCTGAAATGAAATCCCAGGAAAATTCACCCCATTTTCTGAGGTTGCCAGAACTCTATTCTGAAGGAATATGGTCCCATCACAATTTCTTCAACTGGGTATTCATCTATTTTTAATCTCTATGCAGGGAAAGCTGGGGAGCAAAGGATTAGCGTTCTTCCATCAGTACTCAATTTATGCCAAGAAAAATGATTATGCAGCCAGCAAGCCTAGTTAATTAATTCCCCTTAATATATGTCTTTGCTAAAGCAATACTGTTCTGGGGAGTAGGGAGATGAGAAGCTCTGCGCTAAAAGGTCAGCAAATACTCTCGTAAAACTTCCCTGGAACGGAGAATCGTGAGGATTTCAGAGCTTTACTTTGAACAATTTTTAGTTTTATGATCAGATCACTGACCCGTGGGATTGCCCAGAAGGTTGTCAAGAAAACTTTTGTGTCTAAAGGGACCTGCTCTCTAGAGCAAAAGAGAAAAAGACTTTTCCGTGCAGTCCTATAGCACTGTGAGGGAGCGGGAAAGCTGAGGCACCAGCTACCAGCCTGATTGCGTTGCAGAAAACGAGCTGCTCTGAGGACGGGTCACAAGGACCGGTAAATTGCTGTGGCCCCAGCCCCGTGGGGCAAAACCCAGCACTCGTGGAAGTCCTGCTCCCGCTGACCACGGTGGGGCCTTCAAGGTGACCAGCGCTGGCCTCCCAACGCCCACGTGCAGCTTGCACAGAGAGGCAAGTGAGGCCACAGCCGCCCCGGGGACAGAGCGACCGGAGCTCAGCCGCTCTCCGGCCTTGCTGGATGCCAAGCAGCAAAGAAGGTGAAAGACCAACCATTGCTCTGCCGTCTGAGGCCCCCTGGCCACCTCTTGACAAGCTCTCCAGAGCATCCACGGCTCCTGGCATGAGATACAGAGAGCAGGGCTGCCCTTTCGGGGCAGCTCTGTGGTAGTTCAGCTTAGTTGTGTCGTCAGGCTACACCCTACATCACCCAGATGCTTTGGAAAACCCTGACCCTCACAGCTGGGTTTCATCTGTTGCCAGTAGCACATATGGAATGTGTGAGGGGAAACCCACTTCCTGCAGCCCTTAAGGTCGGTGATGGTCAGAGAAAAGGGAGAGAAATAATACGGAGAAAAAGAATAACTGGATGACCTGATAGCCAGGTGTGACACTGAATCAATACTTGCCTTTTTAGTCTGTTTTAAAACTACACATATATATCGTTATACATGTTAAAAATCCGCTTAATACTCATCATATATATAGATATACTCATCATATATATAGATGTATGTATTTTTTAATGAGTGTTTCTACAGTGAGCCTGCTATGGAATGCCAGTGTCCGTACAGCTTTGCCATCGGCGTAGCTGGCACAGCAGTGAGGCAGAAAAAACATGTGGATTGTTACTGCTTCATGCACTGATTATGCCGCTCCTCAAGTGGAGAACCATTTACCCTCCTGCGTGCTTCCTCCACTGCCTTTGATGAGCAAGATCTTTTGGCTAGCCTTAGGAAATAAGGGGGGGAAAAAAAAGCAGGTCATGGCACAAATTCATATCTTTAATTAGTGCTCAGCATCAGGGTGCCCCAATGATTTAAAGAACTCGTGTCATTTGAATACTTTGAATACATCTGAATATATATATTTGCCTTACTGCTTTCCAAAACAAAAAGGGCGATTTCCTTGCTGACAGCTGCCTGCTCTGGCTGCTAGCTCCCTCCAGCAGTGCCAGAGCTGGCAGGGGTGCAGGATGGCTTGGCAGGAGGCAGCAAAGAGGGTTTTGGGGATGGTCTGAGAATGCACATTTGTGCCTCCTTCCCTCTGGGGTGGGCTCCTTGCTGTGGCAGTGGCTGATGCAACCTCAGCGTTCCTCAGGGTGGGCTCCGTGCTGCCCTGGCAGGAGGCAATGGGGTAGCTGGGGCTGGACTGCTCCTAAAGCAGTGCTCCTGCTTTAGGAGCACTGTGGGCACCCCAGTGAGGGTCTGGGGATGGAGGGCTGCGGGCTTCAGAACAGCAGGGCTGTCAGGTTTGGGGTGTTTATGTAGGTAAAACTCTGGAGTTTGGGAGATTGGGAGGTTGTGGTGCTCAGTGTGTTGACGGGCACGTGTGAGTATGGGGAGATGTGCAATAGAGTTTGGGGAGGAAGGTCAGTGTGGGGGGCTGTCTGCCTGGGTATGTGCAGTCAGCGATTTGGTGGCAGGGACGTTGCTGCGACACGGTGTCGCTCCTACCTTCTGCAAAGAAATTTCCTGCTGTGTCTTGTGGAGCTGCCTGAGCCGCTATGGCCTGGTCTCTGTTTGGGTAACTGCCTGAGCTCTACCGCATGGCCCCGGATGTCAGTGTATGAAACCAAGGGGAGGAAATAACTTGATTCCATGGCCACAAGAACAGTCCCATGTTTTAACCTCGAGCCTGACAAGCCAAGGCTCAGGAGGGATCTGGCTGGTTTGACCACTCACCCTGGTTATAGCACCATGAGCAGGAGGCATCTCTTCTATCCACCTGCACCTCATCCCCTTCATGTTCCTTCAGCCTGTATCCTTCATCCCCCTCCTTAAAGGGGCAGGTGCTGGGCAGCATTCACTTATGGCTCCCTGTTTCTTTAAGCATCCTTCTCTTCAGGTACTAACATCTCTGGGTTTTTTCTCTTCCCAGAGGGGGAAAAGGATCTTGCATTTATGAAATCCCTTGCCAGCCCTTTCTCTCTCTCACCATGTGTATGGGCTCCTACAGCTGCACTCGTCTTTCACCCTTCTCCTGGGTCTCATATGTCTTCTCCTCCCTCACCCTCCAGCCTCCGTCTGTCTCTCCCTGGGCTGCAGACACTCACTCTGGCCTGTTCTGCTCAAGCCACGATACCTCCATCTCCCCAGGCCAGCTCCATTTGCTGCCTGTTCACCTGCCTAGGAGCGGGACTGACTAAGCATGACAGGTCAACATGTTTTCGCTAGACTAAATGCTTGTTGCGAAGAGGACTTGGACAAAGAGCTAACAGGACAGGAGCCTCTCTTTATCAGGAAGGACTGAGATCTCAGCATCTACGAGTGCAGTGGTGTGCATGCCCCTGCTAAGCAATGCTCTCTTGTCTTGGGCCCACTTAGAAAACCACCAGGAAGGACCTTGGGGACCTCTCCCTAAGGACCATTTATCTGGTGAGGGTCTGCCTAGAGCTGTAGCAATGAGAGGATCTCCTTTGGTCCCACTTAAAAGTCTCTGGGCACCAGTGCTTGGTGACGTTCCCATTGCAGGACATGATGGGATACAAGGGCTTGGAGCAATACTTTTAGAAGAGGTGGGCTTTACAGTCACTCTACTTTTACAAAGCATGTGTTTCCTCAAAGATAATCTTGCCTCCTTTCTCCATGGACCCATTTGCCGCAGATATTGGGTTTCACATGCATATGTCTCCCTTATATTCCTGCCAGGCAGCAATACTGGTCACTTTACTACTCATTGTGACAAGATCAGGTCTTCAGCAATGCTGTTCCATGCTGCTATGCCAAACCCCTAAACAAAAGAAAAGAAATAGTGTAGGAGGTGTTGGGAGAGGGAGATGTCTCATCTCTTCACAGTGCGAAATTGCCCTGCTCATTATTCCTCTTTGGTTGCATTAAAGTAAGTGCTCTCTTCCAAAAGCAATGTAGCTGGAATTAATCTTGCTGCATACTGTGTAGTCGTAAATCACAAGGGCAGCACAAGCTGATTTTTCTGTTTTATTTTAAGAGCACACAACCTCTCACTTGCCAAACCCGAACTACTCTTCTGGCAATGAAAAGCAGGAACAAACTTCTGGATTCACCCACCTGGGCTCACAGGAGAAAAATACCATTAAGTCCTAGTGTAACTGTTTTAAGTGGTGTTTTGTTTGTTTGTTTATTTTTTTTGTTTTGTTTTGTTGATTTTTTAGGGGGTGGGGAGAGTGTTTGAAAAAAAAAATGAAACAGTCCTTATAGCAGCATCTAGGAAAGCAAAATAATTCCTGGGGTGGGAGAAGGTGTCTTACAGCCATGGGAAGGGTGTTTCCGAGCTACCTGCACTCTTCACCCACTTGCTGGGTCTCCACCTCCCATCCTGCCCCAGTAACATAGTTTTGGGGCCTTGTCTGGAAAAGCCACGTTAAGTAGTGCCTTGAACCTCCGCTTTACTTGTCTATCAATCCATCTGCCCACTCAAGAGCTGTCTCTGAGGCTGCTGCTTCATGACTGGCCCAGCTCAATGGCCCCAGGCACTGGGAAGGGCAGATAAGCCGACCTTTGCTGCCTCTGATGGTCCTGTTATGGATACTGGTAAGACCAGAGGTGGATTCAGCATGAAAGAGCAAGCCCTGTCTTCACAGCTATATGTATAATCTATACATAAAACGTTAGGCTCTTCCTTCCAGGGGCCTCCTGTTTCGGAAGGAAGTCTTTCTGCAACACTGAAGTGAACAAGGTGACCTACAAGAGTCTATCTCTGCAGATCCCAAGCCAATGCCCTGCTCCACGCATGTTTAGTCCTACTTTCATAGTCTCCCTGTACCCACTCTTGCAGGGCACCTTTGGTAGAGAGGCTGCTTGAAAATCCTGGACACTGTTGGACACTGTGCCCAACCTCAGCAAAGGGGCACTGGGACATGCTGGAGCTGCCCCATGTTGCTGTAGGGAGGCTCTTTGCCTCACGTGCTGGCTCTTGGGCATCCCCAGAGTCCACTGGCAGGTTGAGTCTTAGGCCCAATTAGTGTTGTTTATGCTCATATTCTATTTGAAAGAAGAAGTGATGCTTCAGCAGGTCAAAGAATATAAGGAGATAAACGTAATTGCAATATATTGAAGGATACTATTGTTTAATTAAAAATATGTGAATTATGCATGTATCTCTTCCACAGCCTGTTACTATGCGGACTCAAGCAGTTTCTAAGCACATGCATTCTGTCTGCCTCATGAAATGCATGGCTGCTTTATTTCTTACTCATAGGCTTAACACCTCCAGCACAGCTCTCCTTATGAGTAAACAAGAGCATATACAGGGTGTGCTGGGGGCAGCGTTTGCTTTTCCGTAACAGAACAAGGGGCACAACTGTCATCCCACTGATGCCCACCCTAGGAGGATATTTGGGAGGATAGGACAGATATTTGGGAGGACAGGACCAGGATATCCTCCAACCCAGCAGAGTGGATGTTGCCTTTCTTTTACAATGCTTTTGCAATAGGATTTGGGGTTGGGCCCCAGAAGGGGATGCTGGGCCCAGCCGCCTGCCTGGCAAAGGTGCAACGTGAAGCAGCAGCTTTGGGCTCCTTTGGTGTTAGCAGGAGCTCAGCAAGGGATGATCCTGAAGACACGGAGCACCTGCAGCTTCTTGGAAGGGGCCCAGGGCTGGCATTGCTCCAGTGCTTAATGTCACTGCGATATCTGGGGGCTCAGCCGAGCTCTCAGTGAATTTACTGTAAGTCATTTCATTAATATTGAAGAGCGTCTTTTTATAAATACTTTATTGTCCCTCCGGGTGAACTGAAAATCTTCACCGTCAAGGCAGACAGTTGCTCTTTGTAGGAATCCTGTGCCCATCACAGCAGATTATGCATGAGGCTGCACTATCAATCTTTCTCTAAAGACTTCTTGCTTCTTATATGTTCATTTACCAAATGTGATGGAGCAAACTCCCACGAGAGCAAACAGTTCCCATTATTGTTAATGGAAAATTCAAACCATCCATTATGAAATTAAAACAGGAAATAAGGCATTCAGAGGAGAGAAATTCCTTTCACTAATCACTTAATAGATGCCCATACACACAGTTAGAGCATGCAGTAAATCCCACTTCGTTATCAACCAGATGTGCTACCTTATGAAATCTGAATCCGAATGTTCATTTCTAGCTAATTTACTGTTGATTTGTTCCTCATTTCCATGCCTTATGGAAAATAAAATGGCCAAGATATGCTTTTTATGCTTATACAAATTGTGCCTTTTTCTGCAATGGAAACTTTGGCCTCGATTCAGCAAGGCATTTAAGCACATGCCCAGCTTCAGCATGTCACTCCTCTCCCAGGCTTCACTCTAAATAGATGGGGTAATTCAGACAGTTACAGCTAAAGGGTTTGCCTGTGTTGCTTGCTGTGCCGAGACCTTAAATCACCAGATATTCTTCTTACCAGGCACATTTGATAAGCTGCATTCTATTATTTTCCTTCATGCATTGTTGCTGATGAAGTATACGTCTTCTTGGACACACACACATAAATATATAAACACATATATAGATATATATTTATTTGTATGTATATATATATATTTAAAAAGATTTAAAGAGATTTAAGGAGAAAGACAGGTTGGAGAAAGACAGGTGGTTTAATTTCCTTTCTTTTTCTGTCTATACCTGATGTGGTGAGATTTGGAAAGCACTCTGTGCTAAGGCTCCTGTCTTATTAACCTCACCTGCTGCGGGAGGGAGGTGTTATGGGAGGATGCCTCCTCAGGCACCAGATGGGAGGGAAGCTTCATTAGGAGCCTGTGGGAAGCAGTACATGGGTGTATGTGGGCCTAAGCACAGAGGATTGCTTGAGTGGGATGCCTCTGCTCTGGTGAAGAATGATCCAAAATCGCCCCAAAGAGGTTTTGGGGGTTTTTTTCATGACCTGTGTCTGGGGTGTGTTGTAGGCTGTGAGCTCTGTTTCTGCACCCTGAAGACAGAGGAGATTGAAAATTGGAAGAGGAGAAGAATTGGCAGCTGCAGTGTGAGTTATTGCTGTCTTGGTGCCTGGTGTTTATTTGGGGACGTTGCTGCTCTGTGAGATGCAGTGGTTGGTTGTGTTTGTGTCGCACCTGCTAGTTTGAGGCTGGGCTTGATCTGTGCTCCACGTGCCAGGAGTCAGGGCCAAGCTCAGGCTGCCTGCAAGTTGTCCCTGACTTGGGAATGTGCTGAGAGGCTTTCCAGGAAGCCCGGAGTTAGCTGCTGTGACTGATGGCTTCAGGGGTAGGTGCTGGAGATGGGGGCCTCCCAGCTGGCAGGATGGGCAAGAGTTATGTTGTGGAGGAACTTCCTTGGCAAAATGACTCCATAGGGAGAGCAGTAGCTTTAAGTCCCTTTCCTGAGCACAGGAGGCAGCCTGCACTTGCTGGATATGTTGGTAAGCTAAGGAGAGGAGAAGAAGATTGCCTCTACTCCAAAGTCTATCGCTACAGACAGAGCCCTTGCTTCTTGTTAGGAAGAAAACAGGAGTGTTAACTCTCAGCAGCAGAGCTCATCCTGCTTTATGATCCGCCTATTTCAGAAATGTTCCAAGAAAAACAACAAAATTAGTACAGTTCCTAAAGCCCTACGTTGTAGGAGGACAGAAGTAGAGTAACTCCCTCACATAAATATCTGCTGATGCGCACACCTGGCAAGAGTCCTACCCAATATCAACCCACAATAAATAACTTGGTCTATTTGCTCTGAGGGGCTTTCCAGATGGAAAATGCTTTAGTCAGAGCAGTGCTCTCTAATCTATTGACTTCCTTTTCTTTCTGCCTAGAGGGTTCACTCTCAGACAGCGGTGTTTTGGGATTCACAAAGGCAGTAGATGGTGGTTTGCTGGAATTCTTAAACATCATTGAACTTCCTACATAACGGCTGTGTCTCATGCAGAAGGATAACTATGCAGAAGGTTCAGGCTCTTTGGTGGCCTGAGCTGTCCATTTCACCTGAGAGCTGCTACGGGGAGGCTGCTCAGCAGCCCCACAGAAGAGATTTGAAGTTTTGTTGTTTGTTGGAGCTGTTATTGCCTGCAAATGAGGAAATGAAGGCAGCAATGCAGAAAGGGTGCTCGGGAGACCTTAGGCACAAACAGTGACTTTTACCTTGGGATACTGCTCTGGGGAAGAGTTTGGGCATTCTTGGGATATGGAGAACGTTTTGGAAGAAGAGTTTTCCATGTTTGACTTGTATAGTAACCAGGGAGAGAATGTTTTGCATACTGTTTCCAGTGGAAGGGAGGGAAGTATCCTGAGAACAAATCTTCTGTTTCTTAGTTTAAAATAAAACACACAAAAGCCTAATCTGTAAATGTTGCATATTCCTGTTTGGCTTAGATTTTATACTTTTCAAAAGATAGATAAGAATTTAAAAATATTCAGGCCACTAAAAGTGTGTTTCTTTCCTGCCTTGCTGTGCTAGGGAACACTATTCTTGCCTACCAGCATCTTTGACACACAAACATCTCTTCAGGAAAACAGCTCACACTGAGACAAACATCTGCAGTCTCATCTACCGCTGCTCCCAAGATTTGCAGCTGGTAGGGCTCTGGGATCTTTTAAAAGCAAATTCTAAACCAGACATTGTTGTGACTGAAAATAGCTCAAGCTAGGATCAAGGCAAAAATAGGGATAATGGATAGAGCTGGCTGGAAGGAAGGAGCGACTGTATTTATGCAACAGCTGCCAGAAGAAATTACTACACTGATTTTAAACTTGGACTGAGTGCACGCAGAGTCTTACGTGGCATAGAGGTATGAGCACGCGTTCTGGATGTAGTGGTGGCAGGGACCAGGGCAGTGAGAGGGTCAGGCTGAGTTTAAACTGATCTGAGTTTGGAGTGCCCCAAAAATACAGGTCCCCTCCTGCCTCTGGCACCATGTTCTTGGCATATCCATTGTACTGTAGTTTTGCTTGTGCAGCAAAGTAGATTAGGGAGCTGATCTTTCTGAAAATTAATTCAGTAACAAGCCAACTACCTTGTTTTTCTACCTAGTAACTGGCCTTTAGCAGAAAACTGAAGCGTTTCCTGAAAGAAGGTGGTGGGACTGTAGGGACAGAGAACAGCATGGAATTGTCTTCTCTGAGAATTGGTTTGAGTTCAACTAGTTATTAAAGTATCTTTCATGGATATTTGGAGCCAGTCTGTCTGCTCTCCAGAATGATGTGTCCTGGAGTGATTTGTTGTACAACTGAGAAGTGTTTGCTGTCTGAAACCTTTTGTGTGACTTTTCCAATCTTCCCTTACATCGCTTCTGGTGGCCTTAGTAAGAATTGATATATTCATAATGATACTGGTTGGAAAGGATCTCTGGAGGCCATGTAATGCAACCTCAGTTGATTTAATAGCAGTCAGAGCATTCAAGGACAGGCTTGAAATGTCTTCCAGGCTTTAAACTGAATTGCTGATTTCCCGCTTGAGGTGGGAGGGCGGAGAAAAAAGGGGAGGGAGTAAAAACACTTGCTATATCTATGAGACAGGTCCCTGGCTGGTGGTGATGCTGTTTATCTGGATTTTATTGCACTACACTGAACCATTGCCCAGAACACAGTGGAAGCAGCAAGACTGAGGAACAGAGAGAAGTTGACAAGGTCTTGTTGCCCATATTCTTCAAAGATGGCATCGAGCGTTCTGGTGGACTTTTTGTTTCTAAAATGATTTTAAGTCAAATGTGAGAATTTGGTAAAAGATATTTTCTAATGTTTCTCAGGCCTCTGCTTTTGTATCTCATGTTCTACCCTGCCAGATCACAGGTTAAGGGAGAAGTAATGTCACCGTGAATTGAATTTCACTGTTGTCTTCCCACATTGTGTCTCTTGTCAGCTCCTTTAACCAAGCAACGGAGACAAGTAAAGCTGCACTTCTCAACCTTTCCAAATAATTTTCCTCCTATTTGCTTTTGGTGAAAAAGAAACCAATGCTCAGAAGCATTTAGTGCCTCCAAAATATACATTTGGAGAACAACAAGAAATGTGCTCATGAAGTGGTCGTCTAACTGACCTGTAACAGTTTTGGATAGTCTGCAGAACTGCTTAAGTAAAAGTGCAAGGGAACCCACAGGATTTTCTGGCAAAGGGAAAGAGAAGCCAAACCAACTTCTCTATGCTGAATGACTGCACCGGAATTTGTATGCTCTAAATTCAGGTGAGATAAATATGAGCAATACTAAGTCTACAAGGCATCAGTACAAAGTGGAAGGACAGAGCTACAGCTGCATAATAATCAGAGATCACAGTGGGCATCCAAGAGGAACATGGATTGAATATGCAGACAGATGACCTCTTGTCATCAAACAATTTATTTTTTTCCCTCAACCTTTCATCTTTAATACCCTTTAGTACTCTTGTAAAGTGCCACAATAAAATGAAATTGGGACTAGGAAAGATGGAAGGAAAATAATTAAAAAAAAAATCTCTCGTGGTTTTAAGATACTGCCAAATTATCCAAATACTCTGCACCCTCAATCTTTTTTTTTTTTCCCCTCTCTCAAAGAGGAAGTTCTTATTTCACTATCTAAACAAATATCACAGGTAGCACTGGGTTTTTAGCACTGGACCTTTAGTGTTCCCTATAATCATGACAAATAGGGCAAAGCCATTTCCATATAGCTTGACAACAGAGTGAGTGAGTCACAGTAATTGTATGCAACAATGCCATATCACAGCAGCAAAATCAGATGAGTAATCTTGTAGTTTGCCTTCAGGCAGCTGTCTGGCTGATCTCTCTTATCCAACTGCAACAAATGTCAGTGTTTTAATACCTTTGGCTTTTTTTTAAGCTTCAAGAGGCAATAATGAATATTTCCTGGATGCTTACTGGGAGATGATTATATCAGAAAAATCAAGTAATACTACTTATCTGAATAGGCAATATTGAAAACAAACTTTTCTTCATTGAATTTAAGAGGAATCGGCATCAAATAAAACACCAGTTAATTAACTAAAGTCACAAACAACCTTCAAATGGATTTGGTATCAAGTAACAACAAGAAGATTTAAAGTCTGAGAGCCATCTAAACACCTCAGGCAACTTCTGCCTTTCCTGAGTTTCAGGAAACATATGATCTCAGAAAGGCTGTCTGTAAAACACAAAACAGAGCAAGGCAATCCTCAAGCCTTAGGAAACAAGTCAGTCTTTCCATATCTCACAAGGGTGTGTGGGCCAGATGCTGCTGCCGTGAGGTGACACAGCTCTGTTCATCTCATGACCTGCACAATACTCTTTGAGAAAAGTGAACAAGTAAAGCCTGGTAAAAATTGTCGTATTTCATCAAGCTTCTGAAGGGCCAAGTTGGAGAACTAATCTGCCAAGTAAAGCAAGAGGATGCCTGTGATTATATTAAGATGACACTAGGCTAATGGCTACCCCTGATTATGCAGATGGTCTCTCTCTTTTAAAAGGTAGATGCTACTCCTGTACAGATCTGTAGAATAGCATATATACCTATATACAGCGAGCTCCAGAGAGTAACCTCAGTCTTCAAAGATGTCTCCCAGATGCCACTTTTTGACTCTGCGTGTGCAGAAGGGTTGGACCAGGTGATCTCTGAAGGTCCCTTCCAACCATAAGGATTCTGTGATTCTATGGAATGAAGTGCAGGCTGACAACATGATGCATCCGGTCAAATAGAGCAGCTACCTGAGGACAAAGTTAATGCGACTACTGCAAGAGTTGAAAAGCTTTTCATTTGTGGCTAGCTGTGCAAAGCATGGTAATGCCGAGGAGAGGGTAGAAGAACCGGGCTAAACTGATGGATGGTTGTGTGGGACCATTCCACTATATCAAGGGGATGTTTGGTTGTTCTGCTGCTTCTGTACTGCTTGGTTCAAGCAAGTGAGTATCTCCTCAATTTGGGATCATGAGAGAGTACGATGTGTCTTGACACTGCTCTGCTCAAGACACTGTAAGAGGCCATGGGCCACTTCCTAAACTATTTTTGTGCTTTCTTCAGTCTGAGGAAGGACTTTTCATGGGAGCAGACCAACCAACCAAAGCAATTACTTGAGGTGGCACAGGGCTCTATTATAAACAAGTCACTGCACTAACCTATCTGTTATATTTACTATGGATGTTCCTTCTTGCGTATCTGCCAATTTGCTCAGTATTAATTCGGGAAGGAAGATTGCTCCACAGTAGAAAAGTGAATTAGAAGAGTGAGAGGAACTCGTTAAATAAATAAAACTACAACCTCATCTTCTCTAGTAATTCCAACATCTTCAGCTTTAACACAGTTGTCCCACTGAACCTCTTTTTGTAAGAAATACTGTTTCACACTACTGAAGCTGTCAGATGGTGATATTTTTCCTCCTGGTGTTAGGGCTTCTTAGCTGGCAGACTTAGCACCGTGTAGGAGGTTCGGTGAGGTTTCAAGTGTGTCCCGTATGCTGTACTTCCTCTGTAACCACCAAGGTCTGCAAAACTGGCTGCAAATAAAGTGAACAGCAGCTCTTGTCCTGCTAAGGACTATGCATTTCCATTCAGATGCCATGTTGCTGTGTGAAGATGCTCTTCAAGAACTTATTTGGTCCCATTCAACTTTCTGAAGACCACGTGTTTGTTCCTAATCATCCCAACATGAACTGAGCTGCAAGTAGAGCTAAATTTTTGTTGGGCAAATCCCCTTTCAGCGGGTTATCTCTATGTGAGTAGGCAAGTTTCATTTGACTCTTGCACAGCATAAGGCCCTGCTGAAACACAATTGCCTGCAAGTCACTAGGTAGCTCCTGCGCTTTCGTAGTCATATAACCAGACAAGCTTAGCTGAAGAGCGACTATTCTGGAGGAAAGAGGGAAGCTCAAGGACAGGCCAACCTTTAAGGTCCTAGTTCAGTAAAGCAGAGAAGCACGTTCAGATGATGCTGTTGGCACTGAAGCATAGTCTTACCCTTGAAGGGCTTACCTAGGAGCTTGGCTGAATATGAAACAGGTAGTTTTGGGGATTTGGGGTGTTTTTTTGTTTTGTTTTGTTTGTTTATTTTGAAACTTGGCTTGCTTCCAAGAGCTCTGAGAAAGAAACGACTTCACAAATGTGGACTAACTTCTGAGAAGAACAATTTTTCTTTGGTTAATGCTTATCGTCTTTGGTTACGGTCTTTAAACGAAGCACTTGGGAAGCTGAGAAGGTGGCTATCTAGATCTTTGGCTGAAGAGTTAGCGCAGAAGTTCATTTCAAGTTAAAGCTGGGACAATGGAACAGATTCATCTTCTCTCAGAGATAACTTTTAATCATGCAGTAATTCTTTGCAAGAGAAAATGTTTCTACTATTCTTTTGAAAGCAACTTTTCAAATAGAAAAATAAATTGCATTTTGTATCGCTAACTCTGATATGATTGAATAGGGGGATGCTTTTAATTAAGAGAGAAATCTGTATGTTAATGATCTTGATTAAACAGGCTTTTAAATAGTTTATCTGACTGGCTGTATTCCATCCTAAAATTCTACAGAGGAAAGTGTCTTTTATGTTGAATTTAAATGCTTATTATCTCTTTGAACTCCGTCAGTCCCGTTATTTGAAATACTGTTCTTCCCTCTCGGCACGTGGAGTCAGTTCACGGAGAGATTTTTGGTAATGTCACTCTCTAGGGAGCTCTACCGGCACATTTGAACCTCAAACAAGCAGCTGGGGGAGTAATATTCCAAAGATTGTTATGATCTGTTTTCTCTTTACACTGTGAACCCTACAGCGGGGACTCACGGTATCTGTGTAGTGGTATTGCCTAGAGCAGGGAATCCCTGACCTCATTCAGAGGCCGCCTGTTACAAGGATCACCAGTAGCTTGTAAACAATGATCTTGGTTCAAGACATCACTCCTATGGTACCTACCTCAGCTGTAATATGGAAAAAAATCATGGGAAGCAGGATGGGTTGAACAGGTTCTTTTCATTATTATTAGATGTCAATGTAGTATTTAAAGGAGGGAAGCCCTCCTTTTTTTAAAAAAAAAAATGACAGCTATCATAATTTCTCTCTTAATAAAGCAGAAAGTGAAGTTATGTGATAGAAGCAAAGCAATGATCTACTGGAGTCACTTGAAACATCCTGTGGGCCCATATGCAGGTGTATTCATGATCTCTGATCTTGCTTAGCTGCAGTGCAGCACAGGCATCTGAATGTCCTGCTACGTAAGCAGCCCTCCTGAAGAACATCTGGCCATGCAAACACGGGCCCCAGGTGTTCATTACCAAACTAGCAGCATTGCTCACCCATCACGCCAGAGAAAGAAATGAACTTGGTCAGTACTAATGAATGAAACGGCCCTCTGTGGCTGAAAGGCACTGCTAGCACTGAGCTGCAGAGATTTACAGCACTGATCCACAAGCCAAGTTGATGTAAGCAAACAGGAACTCTTATTAAATAGCACATGAGGCTGCGGATTTACCCCTCTGCACACATCCCAAATGTTTAGCCCATTCTTTGCTCTGGGAAAGTGGAGAAATGAATTCTTTGAAAATATTAAAATGCTTTCTCTACCATGTATGAAAGTTTGGAGTAGCAAAGGTTTCACTTGCACATTTCTTCTGCTGGGATGTAATAGGCATTTCTGCTGATTGAGCAGTCCACTCGGTTGGTCAGAGAAAACAAATGTGTAGAAAAGTTGCTGCTTCTTGTGGTCATATGTGGAGGGCAGGAGGGGATTTTCTGCCTTGAGTAATAAAACAGCAGCAGGGGAGCGGGGAGCCTTGCAAGGGAGGAGCAGTGAGGCCTGGAGAAGACACCTCGGCTAGGGGAACTCATGGGTGTTTGCAGAGAAGAGTCGGCTCCCCCCTCAGACCCTGTGTGAGCCTCCTGTTGGGGTCGGATCCTAGCCAACCTGTCAAACCCCCTTCCTACAGCAAAGGGCTTGAAGAGCTGTAAGCAGAACAGACCTCTGATGGCAAAGGACATCCAAGGAAATAGAGAGGTGTGAAGGGGCTCCATACGCGTGTGTATTGCTTTTGTGTGTGTATATATATATATTGATGCCTTGTTAAATGATCAATTACCAGGCCAGTTGCTGTTGTCTCTGTGAGCGCCCGTCAGGCTCTTGGGCAGTTACTTTGCAAAATGTTTTATTTGCAAGCCCTGAAATACTGTTCTTCTGCAGACTGCAGCAAGATAATCATCTCTGCCAAAACTGTGGTGCTGTGGGAGACCTGGAAGCACTCCCCTCCTCCCTAGTGCGTGAAATACGAACGCCACATCTCAAACATTCACAGTTCTCCCAGTTGCCTCATGAAAAATGTTAGCAAAATGTTACTAGGTCCATTTTTTAACAGATTCAGGAACTTGAAGTAAAAATAGTCCTCTACAAGCAGTCTGTGTCTTTGCTGAGCCTGATCTGAAGGTCATTTTTTATAAATATGGGGCCAGGGCTGAAAAGATACGCACAAACTGGGAAAAGTGGATAAATGCCTTTCTGACAAGACCTAAAAAAACAGGCATTAAGCACAAGAGGGAAGATAAAAATAAGCATTGCTCAACTGTTTCATTCATTGCAAGCTGTCAAAAGGGACAGGTTCTGTGGAAAAAACAACGTGTGATTGTGTCATTAAAAGGTGAGTCATAGGCGTGGAGCGGGAGCAGGGGCTTTGGGAGAAGAGCTGGTCTGAAACAGCAGCGTCTGTTCTCCTGTAGGAAAGGCCGGTCTGAAAACGTTCTTCAGACTTGGAACGAAAAGCCAAAAACTACGCAAAGTATCAAAACTCAGTTTTTTAATGATGCCAAACTGTAGCAGTAATTGCAGAAAAAAATGTCAATACAGAGAAAACAACCTTATTTTTGCATTTGGGCAAACAGCTGGAATCAAAAGAAAATGCCATTTCCCAAAGCAAAACAAGAAAATGGAAAACTTTTTGTTTTGGTTTTCCTTTTAAAGAAATTATCATTATGGATAATTTTCTTTTTGATAAATTTGTTTTTTTTCTTTTTTTTGCCTTGTAGTGTTTTAGAGATAATGTCAATACTTCTAAAATTCTTTCAACTAAACATTGATACATTTTGTGAGGAAAAAAAAATGTTGTTTAATGTGGATAGAAAGAGCTGTGCTGTACAGGGTTATCCCATTCTTGAGGGGCTAACTGTAGCTGACAATATAAATGCATCTGATCCCTGTCACTTGTCCTGATCCACTTACCATTTTGACTGAGGCATGAAAAAAAAAACCTTAGGGATGTCCAGACAAAACTTGGATCAAAGTGTCTAGGTGATGCACCGTATAGCAGCTAAATTCCATTTTTGGTGTTTGGGGTCAGGGTTAACAGTGCACTTATTCTACATGTGGGGAAAAGACTTTGCTCTTGCGTTTCCTTACCAAGTGTGGTAAGGTGGTTGGGTGCCAGCACGGGAACATTGCTATTAACTGTAGTTAGTGCCAAGAAAGCTGCAATTTAGCACTGTCTGCTATCTGCAGCAGTGTTTGGGGGGTGTAGACACATGTAACTATTTTAAAATAGTAGGATGAGGGCTCTGTGCATATGCAGGGAATGAAAGTCAGAACTGGAGTGTGGATGTTTCTTTAAGCTCCAGATTGATGTCTGGATTTCTTCCCCGTTGTCCTTTTTTTCCCCTGGTGATGAGCACTGTTTCCAGTAAACCCTGCAGAGTGTTTTCCTGCATTAAATTGGCATAGCAACAACCTCAGAACAAAACTCAAGAGCAACAAATTAAAAATATATTATTGAAATACCATCAGAATATACTACTATTTATTCTAAGTGTAAGAGAAGGGATTATAGGATAACATATACCGTAGCCATCGGAAACCTTTGCTCTGTGCCCATGTCAACTGTTGAATAAAAATAAGCCAATTAAATACCTTTTTTTTGATTGCTTATTTGTTCTTTGCTTTTAATTAAGTTTATCATTGTAAGCATCTGCATGAAAAAACATTGAAGCGATTTTCGGATAGGAGCTGTAGAGCAGAATTTAATCTTATTTATTGCTAGTATTACATAAAGTACTTAACATGAAAAATCCTAAACATGAAAAATCCTAACCATTATCAGACCTCCAGCTTTATGATTAGTAGATACAAGACAAGTAACTGTTTTGGGAGATTTGTTTTGCATGGAGGCAACTTCTCTACCAGCCTTCAGACGTGGTGTTTTTATCCGCACAAACTGGGAGATGTATTTCTAAACCTTGGCCGTCACACCCTGCTTTGCTCTGTTCAATAATACCATGTTTCATATCACTCCACCTCTGGATAAGCTGTGTCAAATTAGCTTCATTGACTTAAAATGCAGCACAACCTGACTCAGTAATTTAAACAACCTAAATTGGCTTTACTATTTAAAATGTTTGGGGTTTTTTTTAACCAATCAACTATAGGATTATGAAATGTCTGTAAAGCTCTACAAGGTTTCTTGCTGCTATTTTGTCCTTAACAGGGTTGGGGGATCTTTCTTACATCAGACTGAACTGTTGTATGTTTGGTTCATTCCTGCATGCAGCGTTCCAAGACTTATGTTAACAAAACCCACAGTGAGGCTTTTCGGAGGCTTAGCTGTTCCCTATGAGTACACATCTCCGGCACCAAGAGCCTGCAGTGTAACTGACTCTTACTTATTTCAAATACTAATGAGAGAAGAAATAGTTTTTGTGAGAAAATCCACTTAAATCCATCTGATTCTCTCTGACTTCTAAGGGGATATAGACAATAAATGTAGATAATGACATGGTAATGACACGTAAAGAGGGAAGCTTGTGACAAAGGCAAGGATTTGCGCTGTAATTTCTCTTCAGTGCTGTGTAAATCACTCTTACAAATGTCTGTTTTGATTCGTCTGCGAGTCCTGCTCGATTTGTTCCTCTGGTTGCTGGTAGCTCTTGCAAACGAGCTCATATGGGTCCAGCGAGTGAACATGAAGAACGGAAAACAGTATGTACAGATGACTCTCTGATTCCTTAAAACTCCCACAGAACAGCCCTCAGGTTTTGTCCTTAGGCTCCACGCCTGTTGCAGGCCAGGAGGACTCATGGCCTGTGTCCCCCCGGTTCCCTTTCCCACTAGACCTTAGCGCAGAGCCGGGTTTCTGGATTTGCTGGAGCTCTGGGGCTCGGAGCCCCTCGCGGTATTCCGGTCGCTTGGTGCCTCTCCGTGGCTAACCGGTGCTACTGCCAGAAGCCAGGCCTGCTCCTGGCGCTTGGCAAGCAGCAGGGAAAGCTCTGCTCTGCGCTGGCAGCTCTGCCCCTGGGATTCGGGAGATCCCCTCCTCCTCAAGCAAGACCATTGCAAGAGGGAGAAGGACCCCCAGGGAACGTTCCCCATCCGTCTGTCCTGTCATACCCAGTGCCACCTGTGTGTGTCAGGGCTGTGTGTCAGGGAACTTGCACCCGTTTCCCTCTCCCCCTCTTTTATTTTTAACCCTTTTCATTTGTTTTCATGTGTTTTTCCTTCTCTTTCCTTCTGCCCCACAAAACCATGCTCGCAGCATCCATAGTACGCAAAATCTCCCATTTGTGGATGCAAAGGAGCACGTCTCGGCCTGTTTGGAACCGAATTCCAGGAGCTGTGCTGGCCGTGCACGCTCATGGAGCTCCGTAGGGCTCTGGGAGCACCGGCCCCCTGCACCTTGGTGGCAGGGCTGGGAGCAGAGCCCCTTCCTGCTGGGGACCAACCTGGAAACTGGGCAGCCCAAGGAAGCCTTCTTGAGCTCTCTAGAGCAAAGTGGCCCTTCCCGCAGCTTCTACTCGGAAGGGCACAACCTCTTGTCCCTTGTTTCCTTACTAGCAGCTGCACCAGTTGGAATGATTTAAAGAAATGTTTTCCATCGTGCAAAAGTTATGGAACTTTTATTGTAGCTCTCTGGAGGATTCTCATGGGAGAATAGATTTATATATATATATATCATTCTTATTTCTGAGTCCTAACTAATTAGGATGAAATGACATTGTCTCACATGGAATTAATTGAATTCTGCCAGTACTAATAAAACTCCTTAAAACATTCCTACCTAAATGAGCTCTTTGCTAATACAAGTTGAATTTTCATCTCTCCAGGCCAATTTTGCACGATAAGTAAATGGCATTTAGGCATGGGGGGCCTCAGAGTAATGTCCTCTATTGCAAGTCCTAATAAAAGGCTGCTCTGTTTTGGCTTCCTATTAGAGTAACCCTATAAATAGCCTCTTTGTAACAGGAACAGGGACATTTTAAAAATGTGAAAAGTTTTGCTGCAAAACCCCCCGGTGCACACTGTGCCACCAGCTGGCAGCTCTGGCTTTCGGGTAACCTTACCTCCCAGCATTTCATTCATGCTGCGCACGCTGAGAGTGCCAGAAAGGTAAAAATGCAGTTTTTGGAAGTAGGGAGAGAGAGCGGGGAGGGGAAGGAAACGAACACCAAGAAACCTGCACAGTTTTAATATACGGAAGGAGCCTTGGGAAGGTTCCAGAGCGCCTCCTGAAGCAAAAGTTAGGCTGGTGTAGTGCCTAAAATGGATGGACTTAATGTTCAGGTTACTGCATGTTATGCTTTTGAAAGAGATTTAACATTGCTTTCTTTTTCCTCCACTGAATTACTTTTACAGAAGGTGTGCTGCTGTGAGCACTACCGGCTGCAGGGCACGATCCTGGGGCAGGACCAGATACCCAGCTCCATGTAGGCAGGAAAGGGAAGGTCTACCACTGTCGACAGAAGACAGTCTAATGATCGGCTGTAGTTTTTATTTGAATTATTAACAACATATATAGCATTTGTATTTACCAAATGCCAATAATACCAAATAGCTCACTCATTTGTTTAATAGCTTTCAGAAACACTATGCATCTTTTTCCTCCATGGTGCTTCTGTTCTTCTGAAGTGAACAGTTGGGTGTTTTTTTGTTTTGTTTTGTTTTACTTAATGAATTGGTGTTTGGCATCTTCTCTTTCACCAATCAGTTGTAATCAACATCTTGAAAGAGCTCTGACTGCAGGAAATTCCTAGAGTGTTTTCTTTTATTTCTTAAGTAACTAGCACCACAATGATTCTGTACAGTCACAGATGGACTGTAGAGCACTGCACATATGACTATTTGACTATTTTCTTAAAGAAAGTAGAACCCTAATTTCTAAAACTGCTGTCTTGTTGTCTTGAGTTGTCTTATGTCTTTAGTACATAAGTTGGTATGTACTAAATTTTCAGTGGTTTATGGAAATAACTAGGTGCTCTAATTTTTAGGGAGCTCTTTTTAACTAGGTATGCATAAGCTGAGGAAGTAACTGGGGAAAGGCAGGAGAGTAACAACTCAAGTAGTTTCTGCTTTCTCGGGATGAATCTGGAATTGCTATAAACTATTAAGAGTCAAATAAGGAATTCGAATCTTTTGTACGACGGCTATCAAGTAAAGAAAAACTCACAGATTATGCCTAAAAGTGATATCTCTTTTAACCAGCCACAGAAGCAGAGGGGAAGCTTCTCTGGTGTAAGTGGTTCCAAGAGTGAGTGCAAAGATTGTTGCATTAGGGGGTTCTTTAAAGGTTTATACTGGTAATTTTAGCTTCCTGGGTGCAGCTTTACTGAGGACAAAATACAAGAATGTCTTCAGGTTTCTTCTTCATTCACTTTCTCTGTTACTTTGTTCTACACACCTCTAATTGCAGTTCCCTTAGGCTCTCCCAAAGCCCCAGACAAGCTGCTGGGAGCAGGAACACTAGTGGTGTGTGTGTGCACGCTACAGCCTTACCTCACTTGCCTTTCCCTGTCTTCTTCATTAGGATTGTCCTCTTATACAATTAGTGAGATTTTCTTCCTCTCTTTCTTCAGCATGAGAGCCATACCTGCTCCTGAATAAAAAACTTGGAAATTCTTTGCAAGCACCTGATTTAAACTGTTTCTCACTCCTGGAGCTTTAACTTCCAGTCCAAACACCACCAAAGGCACAAGCCCCCAAGGGAAAGGTGTATTTTGAGTCACAGCTACATCCCCAGGAGAAGAGGTAGGACTAGCTTCTGTGGGAGGACTGGGTCCTGGTCTCCAGTTCTGGAAGCAACTGATTAATAGACAAAAAGGAAGGAAAAAACTCCTTTTCCTTCCTTCCAGAATTCCGGGATTCCCTTGAAACAGGACAATGGTGGAAATGGCTAGGTCTCTGATCCACCAAAAGAGGACTCGCCATTAAGAGCAGTCAGTGCCTTCCAATGCAGAGTTCCTAGGAGGTTGTACGTATATTTTCCATCTAAGAAAGGTCTGCAAAAGGCGTGCTAAAGAAGATGCAAGTTGGAAGTTTTCCATGAAGTACGGAAGTTCTAGGATTAATGCTGGCAGCCTTAACTGATCACATAAGACTTTTCCCTACAGAACTGCCTCACAGGCAGTATCATGAGTTGTAGTGCAGACTTTTCTGTGTGCTGAAAACCCTGCTATGCTGCTTCTCTGGGAGAGAACTAAGGATACTCATTAGAGCTCTGGCAGTCTGAATGCCACAAGACCGATGGGTAAGCAACTATTTTTGCAACAGTGGCAACCTTCTCACAAATAAGAAATGTTTTAGTAAAGAATATTATGGAAAAAAATGGCATGAGTTATTTCAATTTTTACTGTAGAGGATTTAATAGGCATACACCATAGGATTAATCTCTTTGCCCTATCTTCACCTTAAAGTCACCCTAGCTCCACTGAAATCCCTGATAACATCTTAGCTGTCACAACTAAAATGATAGGTGCCTTGTAAGTGCAAGTAATACATGACAAACATACTAAATGTTTACCATTACTATGAAGCATTGCTTGCATCAACATGCTGTAAAGCTTGTTTCCAGGCAAGAAAAAATATACAGTGTGCAGGTGGCAGCTGCTCCCTCGCCGAGCAAACATTGCTTCTCAGGCACTGCAACAGTCGGATAGCTAGCTCGGAAAGGAGATGGGGCCTTCATCAAAGCTGATTATTGCCAGAAAGAATAAATTGCAGCATTATTTTGCTATTAGCCTCATTTGCAAGGTTTTTGTTTGCTTGCTTGTTTTCCGCAGGCAGGGTTAAGTTTGCCAAGCTCGGTGAGGTGGGAAGAGGCTCGTTATTTTGTATCAGAGCTTGGCAGTGTTTTCCTACAGCTTTTTTATACATACTACTGTGGAACACTTACAGTTTGTATGTGATCTCAATTGCTTTTCCATATTGTTCTTTATTTTTGTTTCCTGTGTTTCTTTTCTTGGAGTAAGGGCTAGAATGCTACTTCCCTGGACTGAGGTCCAGAGATTTGAGTTAATGTCCTCTACTGAATGCAGCTGAGAACACTCTGATGTTGCCAGCAAACGCTCAAAGGCTGAGAACTTATCTCTAACAATCCCTACAGCTCAGGAAGTCACTGTCTCCCATCAAAAAAGTAGCTTAATTCAGTCATCAATACTAAGAGAAGATATTTAGAGTTATTCTAATTTTTAGTTACTGTTGTGTGTTGCACGTTCCTCTGCTTCCCTTCCCCGGTGGTTTGCTGAGGACTCTTTCAGACCCTTTTAGAAGAAGAAGCATAATCATGCATAGCACTCTAAGGAGAGCACGCTTATAACGGGAAGACTGTAGTCCAAACCCTACAGAAAAGCCCCTCAAGCGAACATGGGGGCTGCAAGTTCATTGCTTTGTGATTAACCCACAGATACCACAACACAGTACATAATGCAGACACGTCCCTAAATTCTGGCTACCAGTCCAGTATGAAGTTTTAACCCCCAAGCAAGGCTTTGGTGGCACAAGCTACACTGGTTTTCCCACCCGTCTTCCCCCAGGTTCAGCCACATGGATTGCTGCAACCCCATTGCAGGGTGCAAAGCACGAAGCAGGAACGCACCGTTGGAAAGCAAGCAGTCACTAGCATTTGGGTTTACCTGGAATGAATCAAGCCGTACTGTGCCTCCAGTCCCATCTTACTAAAGGCAAAGATAAGTTCACCCAGCGGCTGCCGTGTGCGACTTTATCGGCTCCTCTTGAGGACGGTTTGCTGAGGCAGGGCTGTGGCAGCCCCTGGGAGCGAGCGGGAACCTGGCACCGAGCGGGAGCTCCTGCCTCCCGGCGAGGGTGACGGGCAGCGCTGGGGCAGCTGCAGGGAGCCAGGCGGGGCCGGCTGTCACGTGCTCCTGCTTTTTGGGTTAGGACTGATGGAGTTGTCCCCCGGGAACGTGCAGCGTGCTCCTTGGGCACCGTGGAGGGGGCCTCACGCGGCAGGACTGCGCTGCACTGCCTGGGCTTGGCCTGCCCCTGTGCCCGGGGGCAGAGACATGTGTTTGCCCCACATCTCCCCTGCGCACACCCCACACCTTGCATGCTTGCAAGCACCTCAACACACGCTCCCCTCCTGTACTCACCCCACACACCTCCCCTACACCCAGCCTGCACCATGTGCACACACACACACACACACACACACACACACACATATCCCTCACATCCCCCTCACTCTCCTGGCTCCTTCGCACCATCACACACCCGCCTCCCTCGCATCCCATCACAACCCGCTCGCGCACCCCTGGCTCCTCCGCAGATTCCCACTTCCCTCGCAGCCCAGCGCACCCCTGGCTCCTCCACACATTCCCACTTCCCTCGCAGCCCAGCGCACCCCTGGCTCCTCCACACATTCCCACTTCCGTCGCAGCCCATCGCACCCCTGGCTCCT
>VZSG01000315.1:0-115478 GCA_013398315.1 Nothoprocta pentlandii
AAGTTCCCTTCGCGAAGTTCCCTTCGCGAAGTTCCCTTCGCGAAGTTCCCTTCGCGAAGTTCCCTTCGCGAAGTTCCCTTCGCGAAGTTCCCTTCTCAGGGATTGTCTGTGTAGCAGAGATTCCTGTTATCCCAGGCAACTCTAGCTCTGGCACTGGAACCCTTCGTTTGTGACCTAGAAGGTTTTAAATGCTTGTGCATGTGTGAGCTTACTTCCTTGGTGAAAAAATCGAAGACAACCTGGGCTAAGGAAATAGATGATGCCACCTTTGTGTTCTTTAGAAAGGCATTGCATGGGTTTTTCTCTCCCATCTGCTGTCATTTCCTCATCCCTAACCACTTACCACAGATATAATGTGTATAATCCTTTTTAGAACATATGCATTTTTCCCCTGATGTGGTTAAATTAATACTTTTGTGAGGAATACTAGGGAGGGACCAAACTATACCACTGTTCCTAAAATACCCTCTTCTCTGAGGATAAAAGCTAAGGCAGTTGTGTTGATTATGCTTTAATTGTGAATTTTTCTGTTTCACTAGAGCATGAGAGGTGTTCGCACCATGTTTGGGTAACATCTTTACCTTTAGGAGCACTGTTGAAAAGCTCAAGTTTGGGCATTTTCTGTGTCTACCCTTTGCCAAGAAGATTAATGATATGGATATTCCTGTCATGAATAATCTTTCAACTCGTCATGCGCTGTGGGAACTGGGAACAGTAAAATAGTTGGTGACTGTACTGAGGTGCATTGGCTCCGCTCAGGGTTGCGCCACTGACCCGAGCTAGGGAAGAGGCTGGGAAAGGTGTTGCAAGCTACACCTGATAGGTCATCTAGACATTTGCTACACAAGGATGGATCAAGGTTATGATTGTTCTTCTCATACTCATCTCAAAACAACGGGTTACTTAAACTCGTTGATGTTTGCTCTTTTGTGATTGCAATGGGAGAGCACACACACGGTCTGTATACGAGTGACCTTGTAACAGGGACGTGGGGCTCTGAGGTGTGTCGGGTCAGGTGGAGGGGTGAGAGTAATGTCCTCCTAAGGTGATTACGCACAAGCAGAAGCCAGTCAGGTAGTAATGAATGCTTATTAAAGTGCTAGCATCAATAATTATTGCAAATGAGGAATTTGTAAGCTCAAAAGAACTTGTAATATATAAATACAGCGCTGTGAATGGACACCTCATGACATTGTTTATTAATGCGGGAGAAAAGGCAGGACTAGTTTGAATTGCTTTAGCTTACTATGTTCTTACTAAGTATTTGTAAACACATCTTTGTAGGCTGCTTCAGTGTCAGAGATGGAAGTGGAAGAGAAGAATGGACACAGCTACCTGCAAAAATCATCGTTATAGATTTGAGGATACTTGTAATTGTTCTCATTATAACCAGGGAAACAAGTGTCTCCTTTAGACTGCACTTCCAGGCACAAAATCTCACGGTGCTATTTCTAGAATAAACATTAGTCCCTTGTTGATTATACCTTTACCAGGATTAGAGACCTTCAGGGTGTCTAACCTGCCTCAGCCATACAGAGAATGAGTTTAGAGCTTGACTGCTGTGACCAAAGATATTAATAGTCCAACTACAGCAGCATAAAGCTTTATGTAAAATTTAATACATTCTAAAATTTGATCAAATAGTTTGGAAATCTCACCGATTGCATGATCTTTCTGATTATATCAGTGCTGAGCTAAATGTACATGAAAACGCCATCCCTGGTAGAAAAAGAGTGATAAGAATAAATGCACACACTGTCCTTGCAACAACAACAGATGTTACCAGATTCTTGGGGGCTTAAATCATTCATGTCAATGGGACTTCAGAGTTCTTTGGGGTTAGGTGTATTCTCTGTTTAAAAGGAATGAGCTTCAAGAGACAGAATTGCTAAAGATTTGAGAAATAAAAGATAAGTTTTAACTGTAATAGAGCCAATGTAACTTTTGCTAAAGGCTCTGGATATCTTAGAAATTTGTCATACACCATCTGGAAATAGTTATTAAATTGGAGAGTCTCTCATTGGAGAGAAACATTGCAGATAATTCAGTGGAAACAAAGAAAGAAAAAAGGGGAAAACACTGACTTGACAAATACTTTAATTTCATTTTATTCTATGGTTTTGGCTTTCAACCAGGACAAGTTAGCACTTGTCCATAAAACTGCAGGAAAAATTTCATCAGCAGCACCTTCAATTATTGTGCAAACAAACTGGCAAGGTAAAAATCACAAATAAGGTTCTGCAAAGCTTGCACAATCGCCAGTCTCTGGAGCAATCTGCATAACTGCTCAGTTTCATGTCCCCTTGTGAAGGACACTAAATTTTTTGCAATTTCCTTGATTGGATAATGGCTTAATAGTCTAACTCAAACCTTCAGAATGGGTGTAAACACATCTGGAAGCAATTCCTGACTTGTGATGGGATTTTCTGAGCTGATGATGTGTAGATTGCATTTGCTGTGCAAGCTAGTTCCTTCTATACTGCTACCCTTATCTCAGAGGAGTGGTGCCTGCGTGTAGAAAGGAAGTGGGAGAGTGGGATTAGGAACTCACTTTCTGTTGAGCCTGTGCATGCTAGATGCACCAAAGTTGGCATGGATGTTGTCCTCTAAAAATGCTAGCCCAAGCTGCCTTACTGGTATGTGGCAAGGAAGGCACAATCCAAAGTGTCAGATGATCTCAAGTAACATCTGGACAAATTCAATTAGGCAAGAGTGAAGAGCTCTAGGTATAACTAGTGATCTTTCCTATGGTCTCTTGCTGGATTAATTGGGAGATTCTGGTGGAAATGTCTGTGTATAGAGCTATGGATGCCTGAGCACTGGAAAACTCCAGTTGTTCCCTGCCCACACTGCCACAAAAGTGTCTGGTGGCATGTCCCAGCACCCAAATGGAAATAACAGATGATGGTCTTAATATTTATGTGCATGGGATTTTAGGATTTTTTGCTTGTTTATTAAACAGTTCAATAGCCCCAAACTGTTCCCTTGGGCACTCTGATAGTTGCTGTTTCTATGATAATTCCTTTCTCCAGCAACGAACATGAGCATCATTTGAGTTGCTGCCTAAGCTGACTTACGTGCATCAGCAAACTAACATCCTAGGAGAGCAACACTATAAAAAATAAGATTCTGTTATTCTTTTTTTTTTCTGTTTAATAATTCTCTTATATATCTGGCAAGCTCTGTACACTAATTTTTTCTTTCTTTCTCTGACAAAATCTAAGTATTTTTGTGTCTTACTTTATCTGTAAGGTACAAGTTTTTAGTTGGCACTTGGACAGCAGATCTGATTCCAGACTTTTTTTTTAACTTTTGTGTCCTGTTAATGCCAGACAGAACAAGACTATATGCTAATTGTAAACAGTTGTATAAGCTTTCAGAATGACATCATTGACAATACATCATTGAGGCATCTCTTAATATGAAAGAGTCAGAGCAGAAGTGCTATTTGTTTCTGAGATATCCTTTGAAGGATCAGCATGCTTATGTGCAGAATGCCATGTCTGATTTCATTTTCCCTGCTATGCCTCCTGCCTACATGGCCTTTCTCACAGTGCAGTTGTAAGAAACTTTGGAAGAAGATTGTGATAGTTTCAGATCTTAATTTGGCCTTTGGGCTCTGAAGCATATTTTTCACACTGTTGCAGTAGATGGTGGTATGATGCACTAGTACTCTGCTCTCCAGCCCTAGTGTAGCTAGCTTGGTGCATGTAGATTCTGCCTCTCCAGCAATACTGGCCTTGGGCCACTCTAGCCATGTTGGTACTTCACATGCATATTCATTACACCTAAGTGGCGTTATCTGGGAAGAGTTTGCCTTTAGACAAGCATAGCTTGGACTTGAGGATTGTGTTAATACTAATATCTGCTAAACTAGCAAGTAACAGCTGGGTATTCATTAAGTTCTGCATTAACATTTTGTAAAGTGGATGAGCTAAGTGTATGGAAGTGCTATGTGTCAAACCATGGGCAGCCCACTGTGTGTTGTGATTCTCTTCTTCTGGTATCACCTAGGACTTTAACTGGGATCTGTGGCTTCCTGTCAGGTGCTGCTGAACTCCACAGTAATGCAGGGGACTTGTTTGGAGGAGCTGAAATGGATGAGGTGGACTAAAAGATGCCAAAGCAGATGGACGCAAAAGAGGTGTCTTGGCTTCAGAGCTCTAGCAAGAAGAGACTGCTATACTCTTTGAACTCCCAATCCACTTCTATAATTAGTAAATCGCATTATAAATGGCATGGGAAAGAAAAGGGCATTGTTACTGCTGAAGAATCTCTTTCCAAGAGGAATTTGACTGAGGCTAGAGGTGGCAGAGTTCTTCAGCAGAAACCACGTGACCTTGCAGAAAAGTGAGAAAGGAGAGCAGTGGCCTATTTTGTATTTCGCAAGGATAAAAAGGCACACTGCCAGTCTTATTACCTGTTTCTGTCTTTCTACCTGGAGGTCTCCACCTAGCTGCTGGTCCTGACTTGTTGGAAATACGATTTCAATAGTTTTGTTGAAGGATGCCAAGTAAGAGCCCAAACTGACACATGCCACTTGCTGGGTGAAATACAACTACTGTAGGTAGTGACTCAACTGCAAAGGAATACATGGTTTTCATCTGCAAGATGCAATCCTGGACACTCAGGCTGGAGGAAGCTAGCTGGCTTGATCCTGGAATGCAGCAGCACTGCCATGAGGAGAACAATTCATTGCTCCACATGAAGGGATCAGATAGCAGCCATATCACTTAGTAGGCAGTGATCCTTTCTGCACCCAAATCTTTTCTCAGCTGAGGTCAGAAATGAGAAGGAAGCTGCAGAATCTAGGGCAGAGGAGCACTACGTGTTTGAGGATGGAGGTCCATTTCCTTCATCCTCAAGTAAGCCAATAATGATTTAAGACTTTGTCATAGTGGGACCCAGGGTATTGTTCGTCCAGACAGACATACCTGTGGGTTCTTCATCCTGACTATTGTGTTATTGGCCTGCTTCTTACGTGCCTAGGCAACTTAGGAAATACCACAGGGCTGTGAAAATGAGGGTAGAGGTGATAGAGTAAATCTTTCAAGATGAACAGAGAGGCCTGTGTGGAGAATGCTTAGCTATATCAGAAGTTGACCGCTTTGTTTTGTTTCTAAAGGAGGCGAGGCTGTTGTAGAGCATCTATTTAGACTTATTTTGGTCCGTAGAGGAGGAACAAGCTGATAATAAGAGTCGGAAGGTAATTTTAGTGAATGTAATCATGAAACATTCCCCAGACAGTTTTGCATTACAGGAAAAGGAGAGAGAGAAAACAGGATATGTCTGGATAAGATATCAAATGTATGCATGTGATTACTTGACTATTGAGATACTAAGATTTCTAAGGACATGGTTTCAAATGTGCTGGTTTAATAGTTATGTCTGCAGTCTTGTTTTTTTGAACAATATATACATCTTGTCTCTCCACAATAGACTTGAATGGCCTGAAGTATACTTGCTCATGATGTGTTTTTTAGGCCCTCTGGACAGACTGCAGCTTCCTTTCAATTTTCTTAAGCATCCTCAGGAAAAGGAACTTTCTGTTGATGAAGAAATATGGACAATGAGGTGCACAGACAATTTTCTCAATGAGAATTTTTGAAAAATTCAGATAAAATACCTTTACTATTTTTAACATGGTCTTTATGAAACTTGGACAAAGATAAGAAAATGAAAAATAAGGGAGAGGTCACCGGAACACCAGAACATGCCTGAAAGAAGTAAGACAGCCTTTTGTTGGTAAAGTGCAGAACAAAAGTAGGCAACTGAGCGGGACACAGGCATGAGGAAGGGAACTGTCACATTTCCAGGCAAATGGAAAAGGTAATTAACTTTTTCCAACAGCGCACTCAGCATTTCAGGCTGCAGTGATCTGCTGAGGCTCTGAAGGTGTGATTCTGCAGGCTGGTTGGTAACAGAAATGTTTTGGAGAGTTATGTGTCCTTAATTTGAATTTTCAGAAATTCATGATATCAATGGAGTTCCATAAGATTTAGGAATGGGATGTAGCAGGATCCATTCAAAAACTTCTTCAAGGGAATCACTATCTGTGATATCTCTTTAGAAACTTGGTTAGGATGAAACTTTTAAGGTCAGTGTTCTAGCTGAATCAGGAATAGAGGAGTGGATTCTCAGAGCTCTCTTCTGAGAGTTGAAAGAGTCTTGACTTTAGGACAGTAAATACAGAGGAGTAAGACTGAAAACTGAAGGAAATAAGTGACAAAGAGGAAGAATTAAGATCCAGTGGTTTGGGACTTTCTTGTACCCAGAGATTCTAGGGCACTGGAAGAAAAACTTCAAGTGCCTAGTATAACCTCTGAATTTCCCCCAAACTCTTCAAGATTGAAGGACTGATAGAAAAACATATTTAAAAAGGGCAAGAGGAAAAACCTGGGAAATCATAGGACAGTTGGTCTGCAGTTGAACACATGAATGAAATAGTCATTCAGGACTTCACCATGAACATGGAAAGTGAAGCAAGCGTGGGAGGTGAGTTGATCTCTACTTATTCACAGTTTATGCAAAGAAAACAGTTTTCTATTGGAAAAATAGAAATTTGTTTTACAGTGAGTATCTAAGAGGATTCTGTTGATGGAGCTTGGATAAATTCAGTCTTGAAATAAGATGCTTTATTCTGTCTTTAAGAATTAATAGATATGGGAGCCATGTGCTTGGATTTACAGTCTTTCCAGATGAGATGTCTGACAGCATGAATAGTGTGTAACTCCTGCTGGGATTAATCTGTGGACATACTTGCATAGCCAAATAGAGACAGTCCCCTGTTGGACTTGAGTACATCCAACACAGCACAGTGCAAGGATATTTGGAACTTAGAGCAAGGGAAGATTGCTGTTCCTCTTGCAGAGGTGATCAGCCTAGGCTGAATGGCATGCTGCCTGGATGTTAGTAGAAGACTCTTGAAATATAACATATGACATTGTGAAAAAGTTTCCACTGATTTCTCAAAGGAACAAAGCTCTAGACCTCTTCACAACATCATTGACTTGATACTTCTCAGAAAGCATCAGTGCTCTGTGGTGAATATTGCCAGACTGTGCTTTACCAAGAACAAGGTTTGCCCTATTTAACATTAAAGATGGTGACATTCACAGCCTTTCCCCTTTCCCTTTAGGAAAGGGTGTTCAAAGTTTCACCAAGATTCAGCTCATTTCCTTATGATCTTTATTCTTCTAACTTAAGGATGCTTATTTAAAGTAGTGTGTTGAGGTAAGGAGTAAACAGATCAGCAGTTTGTAGTCAGTAGTGTGCAAAGATCGTAAGACCTTTCTTATGTGGAAAGGTAAGAACACAAATGTTGAATTTGGTCTGTCCTTTCATTGGGAGCCAATGAAAAGAGTTGTGAAGTTTTATCAAATAACAGTGACACAAGTTTGACTTTTCCAGTCAAGGAATGGAATGCTATTGGTTGTGTACTTATACTTAAATAACAGAATAGTATAAATAATTGTGATTTGTCTGTCACAGTTGTTTGGAAAATTTCTGCATTGTTGAGAACATTTGGAGTGGTTTGCATAAATTTGCAGATCCTTCTTGAGGTATTGATAAAATTTTTAAAAAACATGCATTAAAAATTGTCATCTTGCCAGATAATAAAATGGAAGAGAAAAAGGAAACTCTCTACATAGATTTACTATGGTTTATTTCTACTTGCCAGGTTTCAGATCCTGTCCAGATTTTACAGTGGGATAATTAGAGCAAAGAATTCTTTTTCCTTTTTTGTTCAGCATTAGTAATCTTAGGTGACAGAATATCAGTATTTCTTTTTTTTTTTTTCTGTATTCCATCTGAGGAGTTCCATATTTTAAACCAAACTTAGTTTATACTAGTTGCAACTGTATTTCTCCATGTGCAGTTTTAATGTAAAAATTGGGGGAGGAAAAAAGAAAGGATTATCAGATTGTTGAGGTATATTCTGAGTGTCCCAATGTAACACATCGCAATCACATAAACAGATTTTGTAATCTTTTTGCCCTGTTGCTTGTGCAATGTTGATTAAGTTAATTATTTATAGCTTGTCGGGGCAGCTGTGGAAGTGTCCAGGTCAATGCAGGAGAAGCTGAATCCGTCCAGCAGCTGAATCCTGCTCTTCCTGGTCAGGAATGCTAGGGTCAGGGGAGCTGCTTACCTGGCAGGTAGAATTATTTAGATTTTTTTGGAGAAAGAAATGGTTTGCTTTCCTACTTGTCCTTTCAGACAATTTTCCCATGGTCAAGACTTTTTAACCTGGCTTTGGAAGTGTAGAATTACTTGTTCTTTCCTTGCAGCTACTGGTACTCTCAGCTTTTGGTAAATGTCCTAACCTACACGTGCATCTCAGCCCTCCTTTGAGGGGCTGGTTCTCCTTGTCTGTCCAGTTTTAAGACCTCCTCCTCAGTGAGCTCTCCTGCGCAGCCGCTGGATGGCCCGGCACGGGCTCAGATGTGGCCGGAGGATGTCCCTTACACCCAACATGGTGCCAATAACGCTTGCGTAGGCTGTGGGGCGGCCGGAACAGCGCGTGAGAAGAGCCCTGTGGCGGCCCGGGCGCTGTCCAGCCGGGCCTTGACCCTCTCTCTTGTTCCACCACTGGGCCCAGCGGCTGCCGGCTCCGCTCCCTCCGCTCCTCCAATGGAGGCCGCTCCTCGCGGCGCCTCCGCTGAGTCAGGCTCTGCTGCTCGCCCTGGGTGCTCTCCCATCTCCTCCCGCCCCCTCCGCCGCTGGGCCCGGACCGTGCGTCATGTTTCCGCACGCAAACTTCCCCCGACGTCAGCGTGGCGAAGGATCAGGGCCGAGCCCCAGGCTCTGCTGCTTCCCGGCGAAGCGGGCCAGGATCTTCGTGTGGCTGCAGGAATGCTGACGTTGAACCCTCGGCAGATTATTTTTTTCAGGTCCCGCAAACCTGAAGGAACCCCTGGTAAACTAAAAGGGGATATTAGCAGCGCTATTCTTCATGACCAAAAATCGGAGAGGACTCGATTCCCTTGCACTCTCTATAAACATGTACATATTTGTGCTGCTTTTAGTGTAAAAAAGTA
Organism: Nothoprocta pentlandii; assembly: GCA_013398315.1. Taxonomy (NCBI): domain Eukaryota; kingdom Metazoa; phylum Chordata; class Aves; order Tinamiformes; family Tinamidae; genus Nothoprocta; species Nothoprocta pentlandii. Next base: position 9,042 of record VZSG01000315.1, read on the forward strand.
CCTCTTGCACTAAATACTTTTCCTGAATTCCAACAGACACACCTAGAGAGCTGTAATTCAAACCATTCCTTTTGTAGCATAGGGGATAGCAACATTATCTGAGTGGCTTTACTTACTGCAAATCTTTATCAGTATAAGATATAGTAATAGGACATCTAGGAACTCCGATAAGAAGATGATTTGAACTCTTCTGCTCTTGGGAATTTAGTTACTCTAAAGAACTTTTTTTTCTATTCCAGAAAAAAAACTCTCAAAACTCTTCTAGGAAAGTTCCCTGTATTTACATTGTCATGTTTGTTACTTTTGTGCCTCGCAGGTCAGCGTGGGAAACAGTCTACTGTGTTTGCTCTGATTTGAATTGATCTTGGTGTTGACTTGGCATCCTTTAGCGAAGGCTTCAATGCTGTGAACTGTAAACAAAGTCAAGATACATACATGTTATGTTTCAGTCGGTGGCGTATAAGTTCAGGTGGTTTTCCACTAGGTTGAATTTTTCACACGTGTTCAGTGTTTGTTTAACTTTTCTCTTGCTGAGTGTAGTGGGAAAAGAATTCAGCATTGAGTAACTTCGAAAACTTCACCCTCAGTGTCATCACTGTTTAGTCTTGCTGTTTGGCTAAGTCATTTAACTTTTCTGTACTGCAATCATTTCTTCTCTGAGAAAACAAACTACTTGTTTCTGTGCAGATAAAGTACTGTGTGTGAAAAGACTATTTTTCCAAGAATTTTCATTCAAAAGACATTTTAATAAATCTTAAATATTCTAAATAGTTGTTTTAAACACCTAAGATGAAAGATAAGTGAAAATGTCCCTTTAGTACATGCGATGTATTGAACAGCTCCACACTTCCATGAGTGAATCCACTATAGTAGGTGGGCAAACTGGGGGTTGAAACCAATTTGATTATGGCCCGCTTTTTCATTGCAGGAGGGCAAATATGTCCTGTCCTTTGATGAAAAAAATGTAACCGATAATAGATTATAGAGAAAGCCTGTCTATATTTTGTCTGTCCTCCCACCTTTTTTGTCTCATTCTAAAATAATCATCCTGTATCTAAATGCCTATGGCTTGTTGACATTGTGTGTTCTGCTGGACTGTGGTTCTCCTCACCTTTAGCTGCTTGGTCTGAAGTGGAAATGATGGAGCAGAGTCCGACTGTGCTCAGAGGTGGCAAGTAGGCTTGTAGATCTGGACATCTTTCTTGGTTCACTTCCTTCACTGTCATAGCACAAGGAGCTGATGATAGGTGGACTAGGTGGGCTAAATGTTGTGGGGTGTGTGTTTTCTTTATTTTTTTTAAAGAAAGGATCCGTGGACACACTACTTAGAGAATGTTCAGGTTGTATTTGGTTAGAGCCCATCTTAATTAACCAAATGCAATCATGTTTACATAAAAGATACATCAGGTACAAGGACATCTATACTTAGGTGACTGCATTAGCCATGTTGGACACTTCATTGCAACAACCTTATGTTTGTTTGGTCCTAGTAAATCTCTCAGAACCAAATTTTCTCTGCTTGAAGTTATCATTCAGAGTAGTCCTCCCCCAGCCCATGAAGGCTTTATTTTTTGTATTCAGATATAAAACAAAGGAAGATGCCAAAAAAAGTGGGGAACGCTCCATTCTTTGTAAAGATGGAAACCTCTCCACTAAGGAAATGGGAAGTGAAAACTGTTCGTTTGATTTGTTAATCAGATGGTACTAGGGGCTATCACAGTAAATGATTAGAAATATTTGGGTCTGTACATTAAACACAAGACCCTTAAGAAGTCGTGCAGGAAATGCATCGATCTGGCTTCCAAATGAATTCTCAAAAATGGGAGAAAATATGCCCTGCCTGATGCTAAAAGGAGTCTTCTGCTCAGTGCCATATATATATATATATTATATATATAAAATTGTGCATAAAATTTATCACAGAAAGCAGGAAATCTTAAAAAGGGATGCTTTTTCTTATGTTAGAAATGAGTGAAATTAAGGATTGATTTTGTGAGAGCCTGGGAACTCATAGGCTAGATACACATCCTTCTTTTTTAATACAGTCAGCTCTCTTCCCTATTACAATTTTAATAAAGGAATTTTGGGAATGCAAACGAGTTTTCTTATTTTTAAATGAGACTGCAGGATATCAGGAAGATGAGAAAAGAAAGTAAGGCTTTTGGACATGAGTTAAGATTGGAATGGAAACACGGGACTTTAATCAGTGATTAGATTTTCAACTCTTGTAATGTAGGCGTGACATTTTATTATGCACTTTTTAAATTGGTCAAAGTTCATTATGAGTGCAGGTAATCTTTCATTCACTACACAGTTTAATTCTTTCATTGCTTTGGTTTGGAGGATGTTTTTGAACTTCACAGCTATCATGTTTATGGCCTTTCTACTTCACACTCTGTTTCACGCTCAGTTTATGATGGGGTTTTTTTTTTTTTTTTTTGAGCCAATACAATCCATGAATTTTCAATAGGGTTTTTCTTTTCTGACTGATGTTTTTTGTCTGTTGTTGTTATTCAGTAGAAAACTATTTAGTAAAAGTTTTTTCTTGAAGAGTAGTCAAGACAGCTTGGGGGATCGCAGATGACGATGGTGGCTGTCACTTTGGAAAACTAACCTGTTCAGTGGTGAGCATGTCTGTCCTCCTGTGTTATACCGAAATCAAACATCTTCTAAAACTCTCTTAAGGGACTGTCTTGCCAGATTTACCTGTTTCAGATATGTCTACTTCTGGCAGCTTTCAGTCATCTCAATGACCAAAATGGCTAGTTGGAGCTAGAAGGAAATCATCAGTAACTTGCACTAGGATGTTCAAGTCTGATTAGGCAGGTTTGTGAAGAGAGGAAATCTCTTATTTAGGCAGATTTACTTAGTTGGTTAATGCATGCTAGTTTTTTGGCATGTCAATCTATCCTCAATAGAGCAGTTAAATATGTGATATGATTTATAATGAATCTAAAGGGGATGTAAGTTTGATTTCAGAAGCCTGGTTTGTTAGCAGAAGCAGCTGTGGAGGATTTTTGGCCTTTGAACAACTTGTGTACCAAAATATTGCCTTCTAAAATAAGTGTGCAGCTGATCTCTGCCTGAAAGTGCACTGTGGACAGACAACAAAGGCTTTAAAAACATGCAAGCCTTAGATGTCTGTGTGGAGACTTTCATGTGAGAAAGAAAACTAGTGGAAAGGAACCAGGTATTATGAAAACTAGCCATGGAAACTAGTTCTCATATTTTCACTTGTTTTGTTGGGCTGTGGCTATATTCTTGTTTTGTTCTCCTTGGGACAGGGTTATATAGAATAAAGGTAAAAGATACTCTCAGGATATGGGCAGATGAAGAAAGACAGACAGTGAAGGCAGGTTAAAATATCTGGTTTCACTGAGTTAGACTTTTTTTTTGTCTGAAACTTCTCCTTTGAGATAACCTGGAAGTAAGTACCAAACAACTGAGAGAGGTGGTGAAGAGCCTACTAATGAGGGCATGGAGCACAGATGAAAAAGTCTGCTTGAGTAAGAAGATGTTTTTCAGGCTAGATATCGGAAATATCTTTCATCCGATGTGCTCGAACTAGGTTATGAAAGAAGAAAACTGGAAGTCAATTAAAACAAAAAATGTTTGTTCTGCTGCTAACCATTTTAAAGACTAGTGACAACCAATACTTCTCAACAAGAGGAAAACTTAGCCAATTCAGCCTTTTCTTACTCCTGTCAGAGGAAGTAATATGCTGGGAGTAGTAACAGAGCTATAATTAAACTCCACCCATATTCAAATGAAGGTGCAGAGATTGTAAATCATGGAAGGTTAATATCCATACAATTACAACCTGGGCACAGGGCTATTACTGATTCATTAATAATGAGCTAATGTCCACTCACAGTCCTTAGTGCGGTTCTCCAGTTTGGTTTTTTTTGTGACTATGATCTTTTTTTACAAACTCAAATTTGTAACCATAAAGGAGTTTTGACACCTCATTGCAGAGCACATAAAGTATATGAACTTTTTACCCTGGGAAATACCGTTTAAAATGTAAGTAATGCATTTACTTTCATACTACTAGAGTGGTTTTATGGATTTGTTGCTGTCCCTAAGGAAAATTAGCCTTGTTGCTTGTGTTATGATCCTGAAAAGGTTACACTTTAACATGTTTTGGGTGACTTTACTAATAATATGAGAATAGAACTGTTGAATCAGATCAAAGATCCATCTAATTCAGGAGCCTATGTCCAGCAGTTGCCAACTGTTTCCAGCAGTGGAGATGCCAAGCGGAAAGAGCAGACTTCCTCAGACAACATTCTCGGCCTTCACAGTCCATAAATGATCCTTTTTTTTTTTTAACTTGTACAAAGAACATTCATGATCAAGTAACAGGACCACTGGTAGTTTATGCTCTGAAAAGAAGTCCTCATTAAAGTGAGGATAAAGCTCTCACAAAGCCCTGTGTAGCCTGGTCTGCTTCCCTAGCTGACCCTGCGTTGAACAGGAGACTGGATTTACAACCTCCCAAGACTGCTGAAAAATGACTGGCAGTGCAGTCACGCTCACAGAAAGGATATCTACACCAACAGAAGAGAGAGATTATGCAGATATTATGCAATCGACCTCTTCTAGTTCAAGAGACTAGTCCCATATTTTAGCAGCAGTGGATAACTACTAAACTTCTGGAGGTAGACGAGCTACTAGAAAGGGTGAGGAGGCACAGTGAGCTAATGTGAAAACACTGGAAGCTGGATACAGATATACCTGGGGTATTCTGTTAAAGCACTGCTCGGGACTTTGCCCTTTTTATCATCTTCTACAAACTGCATTTCTTGAATCTCCTCCCCTCAGACTCCACTTGCAAGCCGCCTGTACTTCTTCCTTCTCCTATATTCCATAAGAGGAATGCGAGATCATCTCACCTTTATTTGTTTTAATCCTTTCCCTTTGTTACCTCCAGCCTCTGCTAGTTGTTGCACTTCAATACATTTGCCTAATTCAGGTGGTGAACTCCTTAGGGGAGGAACAGTGTTTCTGTAAATTTTGGTGTATGTATTGAGCTACATATCTAATCAGAGCAATCATCTGCGGAACAGATTATCATTATGATTGCAACAGCCAGATTTGCAGGATTAACCAGTCGGAATAAGAAAAGCCAACATCGTTTTTCTTACTGACTAATGCATTAACTGCTTTCTGAGGTCCTTAAGTGAGTGGGACTGCAGGGAAATCTGAACTTCTAAAATAAACCAATCTCTGCATCTGCATCATGGATGGTCAAAGGGATAACTTCTAAAATCTGAAACCTGTTAGACTTTCACTGACTGGTAAGTCCAGATCACCTTGGCTTTAACTGATTTGTACTTGATGAATGATTTTTTTTTCCCTCTTCCCTCTCTCCCCTCACCTTTTTGCAGTGTTATTTCTGGGAACTATACTATTGGGAGTGAGTTTTTGGAAAATAAGAGATTTCAACCCTGCAGCACACAAAACTTGTGCTGTTATCTAGAGGATTTAGAAAGTTTGGGGTTGTTCGAGTGTCCCATTTCTCTGCCTGTAAAATGGATATAAGAGCACTAGACTATCCCATCAGGGCAGTGAAAAATGAATAAGTTTGTTCTCGTGTGATTAATGACACTTGATAAGAGGTCTTAAGTTTTATATTACACTATGATCTCTATCCTGTAAATAGATCACTATCAAACATATATTTCTCTCCATATTTATATTATGCATATAGCAGATTGGTGGTTGAAAGCAAACCTCACTGGGGACCATCATGAGATATTGGTTGACCATCATAAGATATTGGTTGTCAGTTTAGAAGTAGAACAATTACTTAAACAAGATATTATATATGATTACAAGTGTTCTTTAAACCTACGAAGAGCATCTTGTATTTTGAAAAATATGGATTAGGAAACAAAGCACGTCTGGTTTTGATGTTAATACAATAATGGCTAGTTAGTTTAAAGATTGCTGTAACGTTACCTGTGGTTATGACTAATAATCGTTAATTAAAATGTTGCAAAACTATTTACAAGTATTAAGCTTGTGTATACTGATTCTGAGACTGATGCTTGGTACGTGAGGGTAGTGGACATGTAGATTTGCACACAGATATAAAGCAACTGAGTGGAATATTTCCTGGAGAAAATTCTCTTCTTTTTTTTTTTCCTCTCTAGTGTTCTTATGCAATGAAATGGGAGGTGCCAGACAATAGGTGTCAGCACTGGTCCAGCTATGCAAACCTGACTGCAAACGTAGACCAAGACAGCCTGTGCTTATGGTTAGTTTAAAAAAACCTGCTGGAGCAGATCTTACCAGCAGTTCCTGGAAATGGGCTTAGGCACAAGTTTGCTTTGGGCTATCTTTCCAGAAAACTGAGTTTCCATAAATCAGTGCTGAGATAATGACTGACAGTTTCTTATAAAATAGTTCATTATGATACAGATCCTGAAGATACAAGCTGGTTAAAGATAATTTACATATTGTGTTCCTAGTGACAGATTGACACTACTGAAGGAAAGTCTGCTCCTGGAAATGGTAATTTAATTAGGTTTTGTTGCTTTGTGAGTTGGTTGGAGATGTTAGTAGGAGAAGGAGTTAGATGTAGTGCCTTTCCAGGCATATTTCAAGGAAAGCCTAAAACTAATCAAAACTAGGAAGCCTGATATGCTGGAGAAGGAAGTAAGCATCTCAAAAATCAAAATGGAGCTGGCAGGATTAGCTACAGCCCTAGGGAACTTCTGTGACACTTTGGAATCGTGGAATTTTGTGGAGGAATTTTAAGCAGGAACTAGGGGCTTGGATGTCTCATGAAAGTAGTGCATGTCAGGAATACAGTCTGTGGACACTTCTGCAACGGTTCTGGACTACATGCCAGGAAGATTTAAACAGTGCGAGATGTACGATTGCATAATGGAGAAGCCAGAAGGAGTCACCAACAGGGAAAGAAGACAAACTCTTCAAATAATGTTTTTTTCCTCCATGTTTCGCTGGCATGCAAGACGGAGGATGTGAGGATTCGGCCAAAAAAGGTAAGCCCAAAGGCTTTAAAAGCCTGGTGGAAGCATAGTCTAAGCGCAGCACCTCTTCTGAGGCGCTGGATCAGTGTCAGTTCTTTAGAAGTGCTGGTATCTGGACGAATACATATATGTTTAAATAATCTCCTCCCAGGTGGAACGCTTTGTAGCTTTAAAACTCTATGGAGAAATGGGCAGACGGGCATGCAATCCTTTAAATGAGGAGGTGCCCCCAGGAGAAGGGGCCGTGCAGAGGTGGATGGCAGAGGAGAAGGGAGAGGAGGGAGCCCAGGGCTGGGGCGCTGGGCGAAGGGCTCCCTCCCTGGCGCTGGCCTCGCGCGCGTGTCCCGCAGCCGGCAGGGCCCGTTGGGAGCGCCCCGTGGGAGGGAACGCCGCTCCACGGTGATTCACGTTGATCCAGCACTATATAAAAGGAGGCGGGCCACTTTGCCGGGTCCCACTCCTTCCCTGTCACAGCTGCTGCCGACAGGAGCACCGACCAAAGGCAGCTGGCACGCCTCTGTGGTGGCTCTTATATAATATGGGGTTTCACAGGGTGCCGATGTGGAAATAAAGCCCAGCGTTTAGGCGGGCTCGTGTTACTTGTCCTTGCGTCGCCGGCGCTTGCCTTGCAGGGCTGGTCTGTGACCCCGCTTGAGAGAATTTTGGGAAGTGTGCGAGATGGCTCCCGAAAGGGCAGGGGATGAGCTTGTCTTCTTCGTCAATGGTAAAAAGGTAAGGAAGCTTCCAGCTTTCTCTTCTGCTTCTTCCAAGTTGTGCGTTGACTATTTTCTTTAGTCATCTTTTCTTCTTTTGAGGTTTTCTAGCATCAGCACACTTGCCATGACTTGGAAATATTAGATCATGAAAACTAGTTATTGTTTTACTATGAGATTTTTCCCCCTTCTTGGATTATTTGTGATATATTCAGAAAGTAACACGACCATATAGCTTGATGTTTGTCTTTTGTTTGTAATAATTCACTACAATTCTGAGGTAACTTTTTTAAATAAAGGTGCACTGATCTAATGCAGACATTTCTGCTAGAAGTACTTGAAATAATTAAAGCAGACCTGAAAAATGTAACTCCAAGGTAAGCATCTGTACATTCAGTAAATAATTCTGACTTTGGATTTTAAAAATGCTTTAGGTAAAACATTCATTCTGTTTGCACAAATCAAAACCTGACAACCGATAGCTTTGCATACAGCAAAAATGAAAGCAGCGCATGGATCAACTGCTGACAGTTGGGGCTAAAGTCCCGCGCCTGTGCACAAGGAGTCACTTCGGTGTAATAAGTGACTGTGTGTCAGGAGAGGGGGCAATTCTTGCACCGGCTGCACCTCTTTGCACAGTTTCTCTCAGAATGCCCTTTCTTTGCTCTGGTTTCCCTAACTCGCCTTCCAGCTTCTCATCTGCAGCAACTTGTAACAAGTCAAGGATGCCTCTCTTTTGGAACTGAGCAGCCTTTCGGCCTCTGTTCTGCAACAACTTGAAATAAGTCAAGGTTGCTTCTTTTTCAAACTACAGGCTGGTTCTCTTTCTGCACTCAGCTCCGTGTAAATCTTGCCCTGCCTCTCTCCCCTTCTCTAGATACCAGAACAGGGAAGCTTGTGCCGTAGTAGCTGCCAGCTGGGAAATTTGGAAGGTGGGAGAATTGCATATTCGCTGTGTACTGTGGAGCCACGGGTGTGCAGACCTTGCTGTGCACTGCTCAAGGACAAATCGTGTGGAGTTGTTTGCACTACAGAATTAGCACTTCGGTCCCCTGAGGAATCACAGAAAGCTCTTATTTGGTTCAAAAGTTCTGTACCTTGCCCTGCGGCCTGGTATAGGATTCCTGCCATTTTTGCTTTTGTGAGTCTTTGGTGCTAAATTTAATCATGTATAAATGTCGATAGGATTGTTTTTGTCTTAAATAGACAAGATGTTTCAGTTACAAATTTGCATCTCAAATTGGGCTGGAATCTGAACTTTCCAAGGTGCTAGAGCATTTGATGTCAAAGCTTTGTTTTATTTAAGTCTCAGTAGTTAACTGGGGAATACAGATTAAAGTCATCCCAAGGGAGCAGGAGTGCAGTGCTCACACAGAAGCCAGTCCTGGTTCTGAGCTTTCCTAAAGGACAAGTCCTGAAGCTTTGCTTACAGGTATGATTAATGGTTTGCATGTCAACATTAACTCAGCTTGGCTGTTCAAGGTTTCTAGAGAGAGGTGAAAACCTGAAGGTCCAGGTTAATCATACCTAGCTAGTCAGGCCTGATCATTGAGATGGTGAGGCAGTGGCACAAGGTGATGTGTGCATTTCACGTGATGGATTTCCTGCTGTGGCAGGGGCACAGGTTATATCTTTAGCTTCTGCTTGCTTTCTGTGGGATTTTTAGCAGGTCCCTCGCTGTATACTCTAATTTTGAGAGGGCAAACGGGGTGATTTTTGGAGACTTGCAGTGGGGGGTGCCACAGACATGTTGGACAGTCCAGGTCTCACCACAAGCTGAGTATTCTATATTGTTTTGTCTTTCTGGTATACTCTAATGGAAGAGAGTTCTAATTCCAGTGTCAGATTATCTTAGGTTCAAAACCAACATATTCTCATTGTAGAATTTCTTAAATTTCTTAAATATGTTTACAACTGGTGCTTTGGTATCACTTGGTGACCAAGTATTATAGGCATGTTGCTCTGTGTAAATCAGCAGAAAGCCCTTATTCCTGGTGGCGACTCTTGGCCTAGCATCTGAATCTATATATTAGTCTTACAGCAGAGGAGAAAACTGAGTTGCACAGAAGTTGCTCTGTGGGGCTGTACCTTCTTTTAGGGCTGTGGGGTGAGCAGTGAAGGATGAAAGCCCCATGTTGACCCAAAAAGGCTGAGAGCAGATGACTCCTTCCTTTCAGTATGCCATACTCAGCAGGACCATCTACCCTGTTCTTACCGTGTCCTGGAGTTAAAGCATGTGCTGGGAATGGCCTCTCTCGTGTTGCATTTCAGCACTTTTGTGGAACCTTGTTTACAACCTTGTTCCAACCTTGTTCCTTGTTTACAACAGCCTCTCCTTGGAGCTGGCTTTCTGCATGTGAAAAGGGCTTATCACAATATCCTCTTGGCACTTCGTCGTTACAAAGCCACCAGGAACCCTTAATGCCACCAGCAGTACCTGCCAATTCCATGTGGCAGGGCTGTATAAACCTTGTTCCCTGCCAGAACCAGCAATGCTGACAAAGGAGCAGGCTCCACCTGACCAGGCAGGAAAGGGATTCCTGAAGTGTGTGCCACCCAAAGCCTCCCTGACATTTTTTTTTTTTAAATTCCCTTTTGGTGTGTGTGGTTAAAGTATGATGTCTCCACCAAATGCAGGTTCAAGAGAGCGGCTGGACTCACAGGGCAATCCAATCTGTGGCAACCAATGTGGTGTTTGTGAGGACATTTCTGCCCATGAAAGATTTAATGGTGAAGAGGTGGTGGGAAGTGCCTGATAATGCTGTTGATGCAGCAGGTAGAGCGGCTCTGGCTTCATCCATCTGGAATCCCCACTTAAGATTCCAGTAAATTTGCTAGTAGGGTTGTGGTACCCGGTCAATGGGAAAGGTTACTGCTGTACGAGTCTATGACAGCTTGACATTGCCAATGGGCTGCTGATACTGAAATGCATGATAAGAGATGGCTGATAAGATAGGGGCATTCATGGCAATGACTCCTATTCCCTTGCATTAGCCCGGTCTGTAATGTTGTCCAGAAAATGTCTCTTCAGAACAGCTGAGCATACTTCACATTCAGAATTGTTTATTTTAAGCACCTGTTTACTTCACTGGGCATGAAGCTTGGCACACATGCAGCACAGTTATCTCGACAGCCCTGCCAGACAAGAAAGCAACACACACCCCCTGCAGCTAATAGTGGCAATTTTTGTTTTCCTCAGCCAGCAAGGCTGTTTAATCAATATGTAGCATTGAATTTGAATTCAGACGTCTACAGTCAATGTTTCTGTATCTGTGCTGAATTTTCAGAGGGAATCTCGGCTGGAAGCCTTATTAGATCACTTCTAAAACCTGTAGAATAAAGTAGGAAAGCATCTGATTTTTTTTTTTTTTTCTTTACAGGCTTTGTTCAGCTACTTTTATTTTAAATCAGAAATTCCTTATTTAACTTTATGGAAATCTTTTAATAAATAAGATATGAAGCTTTCTGTGGCAAATGCAAAGTCATTTGAATTGATGAAAGACAGAAAAGATACAAAACCTGGATCTCTCTAAATATTTTTAGTTTCCTCTGTGCTTCTTTAGGTGGTCAGACCAAGTCAAACCAATTAAATCAGATTCTGAAATCATGTGGAAGTGAGCTCAACACCTTTCTGGATCAGCCTGCAGGCTGTAAGTGTAGAGCACTAGTTAGGAACTTGTTCCCTTTAATGTGCTTGAAGAACAGTGTGGTTAGGCTGAAATCCTGCTGAGGTTGAGCATTACAGAGGCTCAGAAAGAGGAGACATACACATACAGTCCAAACACAGCAGGACAGAGCATGTTTTTGGAGTCATTTCACCATTGGTGTCCTCATAACATTTACAATCGTTTCTGCGTGCATTAGATTAATATTAAAGCTACCATGTGCAGTAAAATCCACAATTTTGAAGCTGAAGAAATGAAGCCATCAGTAATATATATTCATCAATGACCTTTGTGTTTAAGTGATTTTGCAAAAAGCATTTTTTTCTTTAACTGTAATATCAAAGTACACTGATCATATTCCCACTGAAGCCAGTGGGTATAATTAAATTTTCATCTGTACGTGCACACTGGGGAAGTGTGCAGGAATTGTTTTGATGGGTTAGATACTGAGCGGTGAATCATATTGTTCTGGGCATCAAACAAGAGAAGATGTTGTCCCCACCCACAGAGTTTTAAAATATTTTAAGAACAAATCACAGTAGGTGAGTGTAACAAAAGGGGGAATGATCTGTTGGAGGACAAACCATCATCGACAAAAAGGGACAAAAGACAGGAGTATTAAAAAGCTCTTAGTCTGAGATCAACAAGACCAACTCCAGACTCTTAACCTTATGTCCCTTTGATCCCAAGTCCCAGCATTACACATCTCTAGCTAAATGGAGTAACTTGGTGGATGTAGGAAGCCAGGCACTGATTGCATGGGGTAGTAGTGTGCACTATTCATGACACGTCCTGCTCCATAGTGAAAGCCACTTCAGTGGAAAAGTTGAGCAAAAGTCTGACTTTGGGACTTGGCACATGCTCAAGTTCTTCAATTAAGAGTGTGTGCACATGAGTGTTTAAGTGCTTTGCTGAATGAAGACTGAAGCCTATCTTGTCTTATTTACTTACAATTTTCTGAAAAATACCCATTCAGGGGTTAAACTTTTCATTGCTCAGTTTGGGTACATAATATGGTGCTTTTGGATGCTTTCGGGAAAACTTGAACATTTTCATTGATAATAGCACAGAATAATCTCAGTATTCTTTGTCCAGAAAACTTTTTCTCTGTGCCTGGCTATTTTAGGTCCTGCTTTGAAATGGTCTGCCCTGGCCACTGGCACAGTCCTGAGAAAGAATCTCAAATGGGTAGAGAAGGTACGAGTTGCTGGGGAAGGCTCTTTGCCTCAGCAATGCCTGAGGCCTCCCTTCACCCGTGGGAGACTAGTAGTTATGGGTGGTTTGGGAATTGTCTATTCAAAGGTGTTTGTTGACCAAACTAGTGCAGAGGGAGCTCTGTACTTGTCTAGAACGGTCTGGTTAGGAGAAGGTTTTCACTGATTTCTGTGTCCTCGGGAGGCAAGGGAATGCAGAGCAGCAGCATGAAAGCTGCGTGGTTTATAGGAAGCTAAGAGGGATTCGGTTGCCTTGTAGACTGCCCCACTGCAGGAATGCAGTGTCCAGAAAACAGCTATGTTTTGTTGCAGCTACTTTATCGGGTGGTTTTAGAAATGTGGACCTGATCAGCGTGTATAAATACCTCAAGGGAGGCAGTGAGGAGGAGGGGGCCGGCCTCTTCTCAGTGGTGGACAGTGATAGGACTAGAGGAAATGGCTTCAAACTGAAGCATCGGAAGTTCCACAGGAACTCAAGGAAGCATTTCTTCACTGTGAGGGTGACAAAGCACTGGAACAGGCTGCCCAGAGAGGTTGTGGAGTCTCCTTCTTTGGAGATCTTTAAAACCCGCTTGGATGCAGCCCTGTGCCACGTGCTCTAGGTGACCCTGCGTGTGCAGGGGGGTTGGACTCGATGACCTCTGAGGTCCCTTCCAACCTCAAGCATTCTATGATTCTATGATTCTATGACTCAAATAGGAAGTATGAACCTTGTCTCTTCAGAATAGCCTGGTCACATGTCAAAGGCATAAAACTGAAGCCAAAAGCAGAGAGGGTGTGAAGGTGGCTTATCAACAAGAAAGAAGGCTTGCACAGGTGACCTGTGTTTCGATTTGCCCTTCAAAACTGGAAGAGATTAATTTAAATAAACAGTAACTACTTGTACTTAGGACTCATATACTGTAAAAGCCAAGAACACATGATTACATTCCTGCAGATGGTAAATTTAGAAATGTTTCTTGACGCCCTATTAATAACAGCAAAAGAAGAAAAAACGAACTCTGCAGCTACCTAGAGCCACCGGATGGAACTTTGATTTCTGACCATGGGGTAAAGGTTGAAGTAAAATCCAATTTTATATGTAATAGATAATTGTTAATAGTGTTGTCCATTAATGGAATGGGACTGACTCAAACCATGCAGAGAATTTCTCCACAGCTGGAATTTCATAGTCCAGATTGAGAATAGCTACTAATGCAACATTGACCAGTAAAACATTACCCAGGAAAGAAAGACAAATTTAAGTCAGTCTGCTACATGTTTCTCTGTCCTGCACCACCTACACCGGTCACCTTAGGGTTTCTGCTACTTATTCTGCAAAGTCTGTAATTTTTGTTATTTATGTCTTTGTTTATGTTTTGATATTTATCTTTCACCCATGAGGACAACTCAAGTCCAGAACATGATTCCTCCTCTCTCTAGTCACTGCTAGTTCTTCTTAGTGTGTATATGATGAAGTGTCTTTTAAGGATTTGCATCACTTTGCAATGGCTGAAAAGTTCTGACCTAAAGGATGCTGTGCATACTTTTCCTTGTCATAATAATTCCAAAGCAAAATTGTATCTGGATGCATATGACCAATATTTATGAATCTAGTAAGGGGACATAATCAGTGTTTCTGCTCCCTGCTTTGTAAAAGTGGTAGAATATGTGAACTTCCCCTTCCAAGCTGACCTGTGTATTGTGAACCTTTCTATGTGTAACACCTCCTTTACTTTCTCGCAGGTGGTGGAACAAAATGTGGACCCAGAAACAACCCTACTGACCTATCTACGAAGAAAACGTATCCAATGTCAGAAGAAACTGCAGAAGGATTTAAATGCCTGCAGCATTTCATAGCTGTTTCCTGTTCTGCATGTCACTTGAGTGCTGAAGCGAGTGCTTGATTATGTGCAGAAGCACATGGGCCAAACATTGGCCCATGGGCCAAATTCTTCATGGGCTATGAAGAATTTCTTCATGGCCAAAACATTGCAGCCACTTGAGCAGCTTGTGCCATCATGTAGTTTGGATATTACTGAATATTATCCAATATTTTGATTGTCTTATGCCCTGCTTATCACAGGCAATATTGGGTGATCCAGGCATGCAAAATGAGTCAAGAGGTTCCACCACATGCTGTGGACATGCTGGGTCCAAGTGGATCAGTATTCCACTCCTGTATCACACACAAGCCAGCTTTGCTGTAGGAGCTGGGGTAGGTGGTATCATTCCATGTTTTCCAAGTCCTTGTCTGACCAGCTTTGAAGGGCTACACATGAGATTACTCGTATCTGTGTTAGTGTATCCCTTAGTCATGCCTACTCGTTTAACCTTTGCTGCTGTGTTCCAGCTATTGTCTGGAATCTGAAAAGTGAAAGGATATAAATTATGCTCCTCTTTGGGGTTTCCAAGAGGACTGTCAGCAGCCGTATGTCTCTAAGCCAGACTCTATTTGAGTGCACAAGGTTCAAGAGGGGAGATAAAAAGACATGCCACTTAGGCTCTCATGCACTTCTCACTAGTTGGCCTTAGATCTCTAATCTTGGTAATGTTGAATGAAAATGGTTTCATGTGAAGACAAACTCTTAAAGCCATCTGATTCTTCTGCAGGAATATTCGTGATGGCTAGGGTCAGACAAAACATGTTGGGAAACATGCTTTATTGGGCCTTATTGTCAAGATAAACCTTGGATGCTACAAGCAAGCTGTAGTAGATGGCCATATGGAAGCAATCCAATTCAGAATGACTGTAATGGAGGCAATAATTTAGTCATCTGTATCATGACTATAGATGCTTCTTCACAGACCAGAATTGATAACTTCACATAGATGCACAGGCGAGTGTCCACTGCCAGTGAAAGCAGCTGTTGTAAATATCTCACTGCACCGAACAGCTCACTTCATTAAAAATAAGCAGTATAATTACCCTCTAATAAGAGAAGGAACCTAAAGCAGAATGACCTGAGGAGTTGTCTCTTGACATCCCTTTGCAGAATATTTCAAGTGTTATCTGATTGAGAAGTTCAGAGAAGTGTTCTGTAACCTATGGAGGAATCTGCTTAGGCTAGTGTGCAAACTTCTGGGATTCCCAGGGAGTTGTGCAGTGATCCAGTGGCTCTTTGCTACTTCTTGATCTCAGTAAAAGCCTCCTGTGGTTTTACAGAACCTTGTCCTTAGGAGCCGTTGCTCAGAGAGTTACCATAAATGGGGGCAAGAGAGAAGCTGGAGCAGCCAGACTGTGACTCTGGCAGGTAGTTGGTGAGCAGTTCAAGTGTAGCTCCTATGACAGTGCTGGAGAGAGCGACCTGCAGCACCTCTTGAAGGCAACTGAAGCAGATGTCACCGTGTGTCTCAGGGCTGTGGCTGCATAGCTGAGCAAGCCCTGCCCAGAAGTCATTGGAAGCTTTGTCTCTTTTACCTCATGTCCTTGTCCAAGTCCAGAAAATGAGAAGTCTTGAAGTTAGCTTATTCTAAAGTGTCTATTAGGTCCCTGGCTTCCTCATTATTAGACTTCAGGGTGTGGATTTGATAGCTCCCATGCCAACATTTGACACTTTGCTTAGATTAATTTATTAAGCAAGAACTTAAGTCCTTGATTTCTGATGAGAACATTTAGAGAATTGATTGTTCCACTTTCCAGACTTGTTGCTAAACAATGACTCACAACTGTTTGCTGAATGGACTTCTGCCAACATTCTTCATGTTTTCCTTAATTCCTGTTTGCTCAGTGGGCCTATGTGGAACCAAACTAGGCTGTGGAGAAGGTGGATGTGGTGCTTGCACTGTTATGATATCCAAATATGATCCCTTTCGAAAGAAAATCCTGTATCCTTTGCAATTCAAACTCTTCTATGGAGAGTGAAATGAAATGGAGGCAGATCCAGGTTCTTGGCATTCCAGATGTAGTTCTGTGTGTGTGCTTTTTTTAATGTTATATAATGTATACTTATGCCAAAGCCATCATCTATCATTTTCAGAACATAAATTCAGGATGAATTTATTAATATATTTTTTCTACGTTGAATAGCTATGCTAATTATCAGCATTGCACATGCTGATAGGGACTAATTCGGGGACTTGCCCTGAATTACCTGTAGTTATCTCAACACACATTCTTGTCTGCCTTTTCCCAGTCCAGAAAATCCTCATGTTCCTTTTTTTAAATGTAATACAGCTCTTTGCTATGATGACCCAAATATGGGACAGGAGTATAAAACTGGTGGGTTTTTTTTTTTTCCCTCCTTGGTGGGGAACAGAAAAACAGATCTTGATGTATACTTGGAATAACACTTGGAGATCCTTTAACTTAGGGTTATCTAACTTTTTGTTTGTTCTGCTTAACAATATGGCCTCAAATAGGATATTTTAAGGTCATGCTTTCTGTCTTGATAGAAAAGAAATAAGATAGTTCCTCTAAAAATATTGGCAACATTATGCCATTTCACTGTTAGTTTGGATGACTTCTCCATGTGTACCATCCAGATGATTTCCCAGATAAAAGGCGAAGAGCTTCTTCCTCTTACACAAGCATTTTTTTGTGAGTGGGTCTGGCTAGTTGTCTGTCATATTGGTATTTGCTATCTGCCCTTTTAAACTGCTTATATGGGTTCTGTAGTGTATGCAGCGAGGAGGGTTAAAGCTATTATTTCTATGTCAAATCCTGTGATCCTGATCCTGAAGTTCATACTCAGTTTGAACTTCAAGTGAAGTTGATGGGAGTTTTGGCTGAGTAGATGCTGTAGGATTTGCCTTGTGAGCAATGCATTCATCAAATCTACTTAAGTTTTTCAGCTGTGCCCACTGCTAGGGTCTGAGTACCCTCCAGCTCTCTTGGACTCTCTTTTCCTTTGTTGAGCAGCACTATCAAGTGGAATGACCTTAATTTATTATTCTAGCCACTATACTGCCAATGCTTGCCTCTTCCCCATCTGTGCCCTGCATCATGTAGCTGTGACTACTGTTGAAGGCATAGGAAACACCAAGTCCAGGTTGCACCCAGCTCAGGTAAGTTATTAATACTGGTAATTATGCATTTTTTATCTATTCTTTCTTTTTTTATGTTGACTAAGCCTGCTCTGAGACATTGGAATCTCCATCATAATGTTAAAGCTGAGAACTTGACTTTCCATATGAGCAGGCTGTACTGTAGGAAGGGCTCAGTGATGGAATCAAACCCCCACTTCAGCACAGCATCTCTGTTATGCCCAATCAAGCTAATTGATGCTGTCCCAACTGAACTGCTAATGGGATTCTTGGGTACCCCAGCTGTGTTTGATCCAGGATCTGTATCAGGAACCAGAAAGACTGATGTTGTGAAACTCTTCATAATGAATGGGAGTCAGGAAATCTGGGTTAGTTTTGATGGCTATGGCCTGGATGACCTTGGTATCTCCTCCTGCATTCCCAGGGTTCTTCCCTGCAGTGGCACAGTAAGGTTTTGTTCAGCTGTGTCTGCAGAGACCCCAGACATTCTTGGTGGGAAGGAGTGACAGAAATGTGAGGACTTGTTTTTCCAACAAGATATTATAGCAAGCTTCTTCTGGTGTTATTTCAGTGTTGTCAGAGATACTGCTCCTTTAAGGGAAACTGGTTAATCACAGCTTGGGCAGAGGGCAAGACTTCTGCCAATTTCTGTCTGAGAAAGGAAACAGCAGAGAGAAAAATAGCTTAGTTATGCATGAATGGATCATAGCTAGGTTGACCTTTATTTGCTTGTTGTCTTTTTCCTACCTCCTCTGAAGACTCTAACAGCTAAGCTTTGAAATTGAACCTCGCATCTATATAGATAGTATAGATAGCTCCAAACTTCTAGTCTAGCAACTCCTTGTCTAGAGAAATCTTGGCCTCGCTGGAGGCTTCTACGTATCTTCAGTTACTTTGGGAGTTTGAAGTCCAGATGTAAGTTGCTCAGTATGTTCTCCTCTTTGAAGCTTCAAAGACTAAGTGACCATCTCATGAGAGAATATCTTAACTTTTGGTGAGATTGTCATTCTAACAGAGGTTAGAATGTACACAAGCAGAATCTACACAATTGTGTAGATGTAGAATCTACACAAGCAGGTAGAACTATGAACTCACCTTGATATTGTGAGCCTGATGCTTGTTAATTTTCTTCCCAGGAGAGAATAGCAAAAAGTCATGGGTCCCAATGTGGCTTTTGCACTCCAGGTATTGTCATGTCCATGTATACGTTGCTTCGGAACAAACCTGAGCCCAAAATGGAGGAGATAGAAGATGCTTTCCAAGGTAATGCCCTCAACCTTGCAGAGATGAAACCTGTGCTGCTTTCATTACATTTACTCCTCCAAATGGGATGGAGGAACACGTTTTGTTGGTATTTTGTTAAAGACAGACACTTGTTAGGAGTTTAAGAACTAGCTTTCCCGCTAGCAGACCAGCTAGCTGGTATGAAGCACTTGCTCATTGTTTCCAGTGCAGCAGCAGCAAATGTCCTCAGCCATGGATGGGGACTCCACTAGACTGAAGGCAGATCAAAAAGGGATGACTCCCTTTTTGGGGAGGGATCAAAAAGGGATGACTCCCTGGGGAGGACTTACAGGCTCCACATCTGCCTGTGGAGGGCAGTTTGCAACTGGTTACAAGAACCTGCAGAGATGACAGAGCATCTGGGTTAGCCAACCTCAGGTAGAGGACAGAGACTGCAGTATGTGATGGAGTGTGGCAGAACGTGTGTAAAGCAGCTGAGTGGCTGCTGTTAATATTGAGGTTACAGCAATAGGCTTCTGGCAGTGACCTGAGAAGAAATCAGAAGCAGTCTGTAATTCAGGGCACTGGATAGTTGTTATGCTGATTAGAACCACACAACTGAGGTAGATGAATAGGACAGATTATTGAAACTTAATATTGAAATTATTTTAGATAAACTGCAAAAAAAAAGCATGGTAGGATTGTTGCAAAAATATTAATGAAAATTTCCTTTTAATTTTCTTCATCTACTTTTTACTAGTTATTGTGGGACATGATAGAAGGCCCTAAAAGAGGAAATATTCTTAGCCAAATAACACTAAATATTTCTTCATTTGCTCTGCAATGCAGGGAACTTGTGTCGATGTACAGGATACAGACCCATCCTGGAGGGATACAGGACATTTGCCAAAGTAAGTCTGGAAGGCAGAACAGCTTTCTCTGTTACTCAAGTATAACAGGAACTGAAGAAGGGAGGAAGGAAATAAATATGCTATAACCCAGCTCCAACTCTTGCTCCATTCATGTATGCTTCATGCATTAATAATGGAAGATCAACTCATTTTCTCACTGTAATTTTTAAGTTCTAATTCAAAACAAAAGGTTTATGTATAAACTGGGTATTTCCTATCAAACAGGCTGTAGGAGTCTCTGTTACTTTGGCAAAGAGAAATACCTATTTACTTAGCACCTTCCATTTCCCATTTCTGTTTCAGAAATAGTCTTCTCTGGCAAACAGAATAATTCTTTTTTCATTTCCTTGGAATATGCACGTTTTTCTCAGAAAACTGTCTCTGTCCCCACAGGACTGGGGTTGCTGTGGGAGAGTAGCCAGTGGCACTAGATGCTGTCATGGTGGGAAGGCAAATAGCACGGTAAGCTGCACAGAAAAGCTATAATCTCAATTTTCAATATAATATTAATACAGTTGTGACATGTGACTCATCTCAGCCTCTACTGTATCGAAGTTATTCAGAGACATCTGAGTTGCTTTGAATATCTGTGTCTTAGAGCATTCTGCCATTAAATATATCCTGTTTACCATGCCTAGTAGTTGTAATGCAGCTTTTATAATAATGAACTGAATGTATTCCTTATGAAACTGTGAGGTGCAATGCTTCTGTGAAATTGTGCAGGACAACTATAAGCAACGTGTTACCAGCTTCTGGGATATTGAAGCCAATATTTTTTTCTGTGAAATAAGGATAATGGATCTTAAAATTATTTAATTCTCCAGTATACTCTTTCCCAAACTTTGCAGCCAGTGATGAATTGGAAGTAATTTAATTATGTTTTATGTACACAGAAGAAAAGAGAGAATTAGGGTATAAGGCAGCATGAATGTAAAGTGAAATTAAAAAAGAATACAAGGGAGCTTTCTTTGTTAGGAAATTCCAGTGAAGTATTGTGAATCCTTTGTGAGGAAGCATGCAATGTTGTGTGGGATATTCCAGCAATTCAAGTCATATAGAATGCTTTCATCAAAATAGTTTGAAATGTTCATTCAGAGTTTGCTAAAAGGAGAGAAAGATATTGTATAGAAGTTGGAATTGTCTGACTTTGTGCTGAATAGCTGAAATGTGCTTGTTTCTTCTTTAGAATGGGGGCTGCTGTGGAGGAAAAGCCAATGGTCCAGGCTGCTGCATGAATGAAAAAGAAGACAATGTGGTAAGGCTCTGCCGACCTGTTATTTTTCCCCATTTCAGCTGTTTTGGAGTTTATCTTGCTTTCCCTTTCCCAAAATCTAATTGTGCACTTAATTGTATATATGCAAAGCAGTTTGGAGTAATTTTTATGATGATCTTATCTCAGAGGAGTCAATTTTGGTGTCATTTAGTACACCACTGTGAAAATGTGCAGCTTTTGATTGGCAAAAACATGTGTGTTCAGGTAGACTTGCATCTTCTTTCCTGAAAAAATCTGACCAGAAAACCTGAAATGCTGTCCAGGTGACATCTGTTGATTTTATTTGCCATTCTTTGCTCCAAAAGATAGTAAGACTAGAAAAGAAGAATTACTTTTTTTTTTTTTTTGTGAAAATCTTACCTCTCTGCCTCGCAAATACATGTGTTTTCTTTTTTCATAGGCAACAATGTCTTCCAGCCTGTTCAATCCTTCAGAGTTCCAGCCTCTGGATCCTACACAGGAGCCCATTTTCCCACCAGAATTAATGGCAAGTTAATTTAAAAGGAAACAGTATAAGATTCATTGGCTTCATTATGCCACGTTGGCTTTGAGCATCCCCACTGTGTTTGTCCTGAGGACATGGCAGTGCAGAGGGTGGATACTGATAAAAGAAGACATATAAGTATGAATGCCTGCATGTTTTATACAAGGCCCTTGCCAGCTGTGGTGGCACAGAGGACATGCAGGCCAAGTGCCTCCCCCGGCTGGCTGCCTGCCCTCTCTGTTTGTCACCACACATGTCGGTGCTCGGTTTGCTTTCCTTTTTGGCTCCTGCCTATCTGGGGATGGAATAATTGCTGACACCTGGATTTCAATTTACTAGGTCAGATGTGAACCTCTGCAATAAACACAAACATATATGAGCTAATCACCCCTTGCTGCCTTTAGAATCCAGGGAGAAAAGTAGAAACTATGGGATGTAGTTGAATAAGTTGAAATAAATTGCTCTCTAGAAGGATTAGCTTCTCTCCACTCTACGTGAAAGGAGTAGGAGGTAACCTGATCAATGACATCAAAAGTTATATGAGATTAGATTCTCTCCCTGTTCCGTTCTTGTCTTTTTGGGGCTAATTCTCCTTGCCTCTCAGCAGAATTGCTGCATAGTACGAAGTGTCCCAGCCAAGAGTCTAGTCTAGGACATGGCAAGTTTATAACTTCCTTCACATTTAACAAGTAAACAAAATTCAATGGTTACTTCTACTTTTGTACCTGGTTTAGCCCGTAGTCCAAAGGTGTCATGAGCTACAGCTCTTCTGGTGTCTGACAGAACATAAAATAAAGGGCCCCTCTGCTGCTTTTCTAAGCTCTCCAGCCTACAGGCTGACTTGCCATTGCTGTGAGGCAGCCATGTTAGTCTTTTGTCTTCAATCACTGGGCAGAGGGAATTAGAAAGGGAACAGAATCTAGCATTACAGCTGCTAATTGATTTTCAGCAGTGGTAAAGACTTCTGTAGTGTCAGTGAGATGAGATTGGAAAATCCGTTGCTTCTGGGATAGGTGAAGCCACAACACCTGCCAAAACTCATGGCAGAAGGAACTTGCTAGAGGAGATCTTGCTTAGGAGATGTGGCAGTAGGAGGCACCTGAGAGTGTCAGGAGGCAAAAGCTTTTTATCAGCGTGAGAAGAGAGTCTTGTCAATGCCGAATAAACAACGAGGGATGGCAGACTGCCAGCCACAGTGTGGGTGCTCACAGGCTCCTGTCTGTAACCCTGTAGGAGCCGGGCCTGGAGCAGGCAAGGACGGGAAGTATGCAGGTTTTCTTGGCTTGATGAAGGGTCTGAGCTCCATCTGATTTCTCTTCTGCAGACTCAGAGTAACAAGCAGCAGAAGCAGCTGTGTTTCAAAGGCGAGCGTGTGATGTGGATCCAGCCTACAACTCTTGAGGAACTGGTGGCCCTCAAATCCCAGCACCCTGATGCCAAACTTGTTGTAGGGAACACAGAAGTGGGTAAGAGGAAGGGCAAATGCTCATTTTCAGTAGGTGGAAACCTTCCGTGTAGTGTTTCATGGGAACGGTAAAGTTTAAACGTCGGTCATGCCACTGGTGTTAAATGTCCTCCTAGCCTGGCATGTGAAGGGAAAAAATTTCTTAAGTGGGTTAATCTCACAGCAAATGTTTTTCTTCGTTCTTTGCTAAGTCAAACAGAAATATGGTAATCCAGACCTTTGAGCTTTTGTGCTAGTGGCTTGTTGAGGAAAGGCAAAGACAAGTTTTTTCAGGGAGAGGAGTGGCACACCATAAAATGTCTTTGTATTCAAGTGAATTGAGTGAAACTGAAATGTGCATTTTGAAAGATTTTCAGGGAGCTGAGTAAATTCTCAGGAATCAATTTTACTGCATTTCTCCTAAAACATATATTTCTGCAAGCAAATGGAGGGATGAAGAGAGTTAATATATATTAGTAATTCTACTAGCCTGAACAATTAATTCAGGACACATTCCCGTCAGTTTTGTTTGGTTCATAGTATTCCTTCCTGAAGGATTATGTACAGCTAAGCCACGTTACTGGAACCTAGTCTAGGTTAAAGCACCTAAAAGACCCTTGTGAGCATTCCAGTATTGGTAGAAAATAGCTTTCAGTTTATTATCTCTGTCTAACATATTTTATGTAAGTGTATTATTGACTTTTTAGTAGACCTACCATTTCATCGAGAAACAGTTAATTTAGCTTGTGTGTAACCTATGTTTAACTGAAGGAGTCTGACTTTTTCATAAGGTATTGAGATGAGGTTAAAGAACCTGCTGTATCCAGTGATAATAGCACCAGCATGGATCTCTGAGATGAATGCTGTTCAGCACACTGAAACAGGTGAGCAAAAAGGAGACTAAATGCCTATGAAATAAGCTGAGGACTCCAAGAAAATAATAAATAGGGTTTACAGGAAAAGCCCAGGATTAGGCTGCTGTCTATATCCATTAGTAACGCTGTCATGGAGGGACTTAAACTTATGATATGTACTTGAGCCTCAGAGAGGACTTTTACTTGAAGATATATTAGACATTGCCTATCTTTGTGTGGTGTTTTATGTACACTGTGTTAATGGTGTAAATGGGCCATCTTTTTATTTATAAAAGTTTTAAAATTACATAATTTTAGGGAAAGGCACTGGATTCAACAGTCCAAGTGAAGTATTTCATTTATCTTTGTGATGGGAACAGGTTAAACTTAGAAAAAATCAGAATTAACAGGAACAATGTAGTACATGTGGCCCAATGCAGTTCTTGTCAGGCACCTTCATATACAGTCCACCGTTATGTTTAAGACATGGAAAGTGGAGAGGGATTTGGATTTCAGCTCTCAAAAGATGAGCTAACTCCTATAGGAAGGGAATAGCTCTTATGCATGGAAGCACAAGGTGGGTAGGTGGATCATTGTCATGTGAGAAGCAGCACTACCACAAGCTGTGATTTAGAAACTCATTTTGTTCTGGGGAATGTGGTATTTGCATACAGCACATACTTCTTCTGCAGAATAAAATGGTATGACTGATTTTTTTCCCCAAACACTGCTGTCCAGTTTAAATTCAGTGGTATCTAAGCTTTGTTTGTAGATACAGTTATATCTGTGCTCTCCTGTACTTTGACTTTTGGTAAAAGACCAATTTCTCTTATTTGTTCATTTTCAGGAGTCAGTTTTGGGGCTGCCTGTACTCTGAGCTCCATAGAGGAGGTGCTGAGCAAAATGGTGGCAGAGCTTCCTCCCTACAAAACAGAAGTGTTTCAGGCTGTCCTTGAGCAGCTGCGGTGGTTTGCAGGGCCACAGATCAGAAACGTTGCAGTAAGTGACCTGGGAGCACCAGGAACTGGAACTGAAAGCTCAGTCTGAGGAGCTGATCAGGTGTCCCATCCCATATTGGTGTGCCATGTGTTCCTCATGCAACCCAGGCAAAGAATTTGGTCCATCTAAACCTCTGGAACTGAACAGCAACATGAGTCTCAGATGGTCTGTCATGCATAGATACCATAAATCCATTGTCTCTATCTTCTGTGACTATTATCAGGATAAATGTGGGAAATCTTACAGAATTTTGACTAATTTAACAAAAATTCATTTAGAGTGATGGAGAAAAGTTCAAAGAGGCAGATGTGTATAGGCTTTTGGCAACACAGAGGATTAATGAATCAACTCTATCAAATTTTTCAGAGGCTTGCTCTTTTTTTACAAGATATAAATGTCACTATCTATAAGTGAAACTGTTGGAAAAAGTGTCATATAGGAGCATGTCACAGAATGCCTATTTCATTGATGGTTCCCTGCCAGTGCTCCTGATTGACTTATTACACTGCTTCAAAGCATTTTCATGTTGAGTTTGTTTCTGTTTCTCCTGTAGATTGGTTTTCATTTTCTACAGATATGAGAGAAGAAAGTTGTGAAAGAGACTCTAGTGATATTAGGAACTGCTTGAAACACACAGGCACTGCTTGGACACAAGGGTGCTTTGGGTGTCGGAAGCCGAGTTCCAGTATTTTTATAATTTTGTGGGAATATGTAGGTCATATTGCACTTGAAAGCAATCTGAACAATAGTACTTCAGTGTAATATCTGAGAGGAAAATCATTGCAGGGGTAGTAAATATTTATTTAAACAGATTTTTGATATGGTGATATTGTACCTGGAAGATGCAAAGGTAGAATTTCCTCAGGATATGAAAGAACATAAGATCTGAAGTCACCTCTTTGTATTTTCCATGCTATCTAAAACTAGGTGTCAGAAGAGATGGGTTAGAACAGATCAAACTCCATATATTAAAAAGAGTCTAGCAGGCTGATGAGTCAACCTGCCCAACACAAGATTTTGCTCTGTAAGATTTTGTGCTACGCATTTGCGCTGTAGCCAACAAATGTGGATTCCTTGGAAAGGTGTATTATATTTAATGGATCTTAATTGCAGCTCTAGTGTTTGAATTTTGGCATCATAGGGCATGCATACTTTGAACATACTTTAAAGATTGTTCTGATGTGATGACACTCAAAGATTATTCCTAAAACTGTTTCAATGTTGGGGTTGGCTGGGGCTGCAATTGATTAAATGAGTTTTGCATTTCTTTTCTTATTACATTATAGACCTAAAATGCTGAGTGAGGATAAGAGTTTATCAAAATAAGCTCAACTATAGCTGTACTGTAGTGCACTGTGTATGAAGTAATATATGCTTACAGAGTGCTGTTTATATTGTTGAATACTTATCTAATGCATGTATTATGCTAGGCTCTTGGAGGAAACATAATGACAGCAAGCCCCATCTCTGACTTAAATCCTGTGTTAATGGCAAGTGGAAGCAAACTGACTCTGATATCAAATGGTAAGTTACATTTCCTTGTGGCACCAGGGGAGGTGGGTTTGCCATCAGTCCTTTCCTATATTATTAGGTCAGGTGAGAGCTTGAGGAAAGTGCACATTAATATTAAAGAACATAGGATTAATATGAGTCTTTGGGGGCTTGCCTTTTATATGGCTAACAACTTAACGTTAGACTTAAGCTTGGTTCTCTAAAGTAGTTTTAACTTCAGTAAAATGAATCTCTAGTATTGTGCACACACTCACAGACACGTCCTTGTGAAGACTTGGTTGATGATGTCCCTTCACTGGAAAAACTAACATTATAGGCATGACTTTTCTGTCACTACCATCCTTGAAGTCTTGTGGATTTTTCAGATAAAGATTGATACCTGTTTTTGTCTATGGAATGATATCTCAATTTGTATTTACTTTTGAGATTATCTTTTTTTTCCCCCTGAAATATGATCATTTTGAGAACTAAGGGAGCTCTTTGATCAGAGACTTTCACTTGTAATGAGTTTGTGTGTGAGCTAAGGTAAGGTGAAAGAGGGGTTCCCAACTGCTTTGGGATGATGGGAACTGAATTCACTCAGAGACTCAGCTTTAATTAGCTTTGAGGAGGAGGAGAAAGACTTTGAGAAGTCTCTTTGATCAGTTCCTGAGCAAAAGAAACATACATAGACAGATGCTATGATAGGTTCCATAAGAAACAAATTACACTACAAGCAGGGTTGGAAAATGAAAACTGATTCCATATCCATGATGTTCCATATCATTGTTATCTCCTTGATCTACAGAGGGCAAAAGGACTATCACAATGGATGAAAAGTTCTTCGCTGGATACAGAAAGACAATATTGAAACCTGAAGAAATACTTCTCTCTGTTGAGATACCCTACAGCAGGAAGGTGAGCTGCTGGGCATAGGCTTCAGTGTCAGGGGAGCTAAACCAGTGGTACCTATGTGTTGGTTTGCATATGTTAGGCACCCTTCTTTGAAGAATGACCTGCAAATGCTTATGCAATCCCTTGGATCAGCAAGCTTTTTTTTTTTTTTTTTTTTTTTTTGGTGAAAATCTCCCTTTTGGGTAAGCAAGGGGAGGTGGGCTCTATAGTGAAGGGCAATAAGTCCAAGAATTGTTGTGCAATAAATAAACCTCACCTCATTCTATAGCTTTTTTGGATACGTTCACTAATGATGAAAGATGACAATGTAACGTTCCCTAAAGTCTAAGTTTTCTGTTCACAATATAATGCAGCAAAGATGCTAGCAATTCCCAAAGTAAGTGAAGCAAGCTAACTGAAGTACCTGTTTAATTTCTGTGATCTTCAATGGGAAAAGAAATGTGAAAATGATTGTGAAAAAGTTAGTAGGAGTGAGAGGGAAGTTCAATTTCCATATCCTTTTCTTGCAATACTGAAAACACAAGGACTGATTGTTCTGGCATTTTGTCAATGTGGATTTGCAACTTCAACTGAGTCCTTCTCATAGATCAATGAACAACTATTTTCTGTAGCAGCATGAGTCACAACTGATTCAGTGCCTAAGAAGTAGAACTCATTTTTTCCCTTAAGACTTGAGAACATTAGACTGTAATTTTATGTCATTGAAGATATTAAGAACCTTTTTAGAATTTGTGGCCATTAGTTATGTCACTACAGTGTAAATTCTTTTATAATATATCATCTTTATAAATAGAAAACATTGATTTTTCCAGAAATGTTATCATGTTATGAGATAGAACAGAAAAAATCCTTTGTCTTGTATTTTGTTGCCCAATCCTTTGGGGGTTGGACCAGATGATCTCTGGAGGTCCCTTCCAACCTTAAGCATTCTGTGATTCTATCCTCTCTACTTTTTGTATGGAAATATTAAGAGATTATTTTTCTATCTTTGGGTGATTCTACTTTGAACTTGTGGTAGTTGTAAAAAGCATTAGTTGTTGCCAAAATGAGAGATATGCTTGAGGGAATCAATGGATAACACCATGTTCCACCTTATGACTGTGGGGAGAAAAAAAAAAAAAAAGTTTATACTCTAGGCAAATTTCACAAAACAAACTTTTACCACAAGGGCAGTGGCTTGATCTGTAAGTTATATGCAGCTCATTGATGTGAATAACTAAAATAGCTTTTGAACTTTCTGCTTCATGAATTCTTGCTGATCTTTGCTCACAAACATGAAGCCAGGATTACTGAAGTTCTTCAAGAGATGTCTGAAAGTGCTGGGATGAGGCAGGCAACATGCTCTATAACTGATTTCCTCGCAGCGGGAAGCAGAGTTGTGTCAGGATGCAGCAGGATCTGAGTTTCTCATTTATATTTGTTTAAAGCTGCTATTACTGCTTGCATTGGTATGACTTGTTATGCAAATGTTAAGACTGTCAAACATCATAATGAATTGGACCACAGAAGTTTAACCATTTTCACTATTTAGTGTTGGTGTAGAGAGATTAAATTCATGGTAGGCTTTATTGCATGGAGAGAACTTTAAGGGAGAGGAGGTGACAGCCTCTTTCCCCTGCTAATTTGTGTGTCAGCTGTTGAAGTTATTCAGGAAAAAGGTTTTATAGTCTATGTTTGTAAGGCAAATGTAGCTAAGCAGGAACAGTGTTTAGAGAAGAAAACAGTTCACTGGATTAAAGGTGCATGCAAGCAGATTCCAGAAGATAAACCAACAATTTTGAATGTATCAAATGGCATTTCTAGAAAAGGACATAGCCTCTGCTTAATAACCCTCTTCTGGACTATAAAAACATTCTCTGTGCTCCAGATAAAGTTCAGAAAAGTGTTGTCTACCACTTGCATTATTATTTAATGTCCATCAGACCTTCATATTCTTTTCATTGTGTATATTTTCCTATTCATGTTTGTTACTGTTGTTTAATCTTTTATAATACCATTCTTTATCAGGTAAGTTTTCACTTTTTAATAGAAAAATCTTGTCAACACAATGGCAATACATTTATTTCTGAAACTAGGATCTGCTCGGTGTTGTCATTGCATGTTCATGGTACTATAACTTTTGTCCCACTAGAGAAATGTCTGCTCAAGTCTGTCTTCACCCCTCAAATTACTATCCTACAACCTTCTTGACATTATTGACTTCTCTCTTCCATGTCAGTGGACTGAATAAACTGACACAGAAACAATGTTTTT
The DNA here is from genome assembly GCA_013398315.1 of Nothoprocta pentlandii. NCBI lineage: Eukaryota > Metazoa > Chordata > Aves > Tinamiformes > Tinamidae > Nothoprocta > Nothoprocta pentlandii. Next base: position 38,448 of record VZSG01000315.1, read on the forward strand.
GCAATTGTGAATATTGCCTGCAAATCTTTTGGAACCTGTGGAGCTCTCAGTGTGCTCCTAGTTGGCATTGCCTGCCTTCCAGGAGAAAAGATAGGAGACTAATTTAGATTCATGCAAAACTCTTTGCAGTCTCAGTTGCCTTATGCTTTTTTCCCCCTTTGCTATGGAAGTGTGTTTTTTCCTGTGAGATAACTAACTCCTAGAAGCTTTAAGTGTAAAACAACAGGGACACACTTGGCTCTGTTACTGAGAAGTAGGGCAGACAAAGGCAATCACAGACAGCTACTGTAATGGTTGACCTTACCTAGCTTTCCAGCTAATGATGAAGAACAGCAGCAGATGCCTTGTCTCCTACAGGACTTTGCACCAACATAATGATGGTCTCTTGNAAAAAAAAAAAAAGTTTATACTCTAGGCAAATTTCACAAAACAAACTTTTACCACAAGGGCAGTGGCTTGATCTGTAAGTTATATGCAGCTCATTGATGTGAATAACTAAAATAGCTTTTGAACTTTCTGCTTCATGAATTCTTGCTGATCTTTGCTCACAAACATGAAGCCAGGATTACTGAAGTTCTTCAAGAGATGTCTGAAAGTGCTGGGATGAGGCAGGCAACATGCTCTATAACTGATTTCCTCGCAGCGGGAAGCAGAGTTGTGTCAGGATGCAGCAGGATCTGAGTTTCTCATTTATATTTGTTTAAAGCTGCTATTACTGCTTGCATTGGTATGACTTGTTATGCAAATGTTAAGACTGTCAAACATCATAATGAATTGGACCACAGAAGTTTAACCATTTTCACTATTTAGTGTTGGTGTAGAGAGATTAAATTCATGGTAGGCTTTATTGCATGGAGAGAACTTTAAGGGAGAGGAGGTGACAGCCTCTTTCCCCTGCTAATTTGTGTGTCAGCTGTTGAAGTTATTCAGGAAAAAGGTTTTATAGTCTATGTTTGTAAGGCAAATGTAGCTAAGCAGGAACAGTGTTTAGAGAAGAAAACAGTTCACTGGATTAAAGGTGCATGCAAGCAGATTCCAGAAGATAAACCAACAATTTTGAATGTATCAAATGGCATTTCTAGAAAAGGACATAGCCTCTGCTTAATAACCCTCTTCTGGACTATAAAAACATTCTCTGTGCTCCAGATAAAGTTCAGAAAAGTGTTGTCTACCACTTGCATTATTATTTAATGTCCATCAGACCTTCATATTCTTTTCATTGTGTATATTTTCCTATTCATGTTTGTTACTGTTGTTTAATCTTTTATAATACCATTCTTTATCAGGTAAGTTTTCACTTTTTAATAGAAAAATCTTGTCAACACAATGGCAATACATTTATTTCTGAAACTAGGATCTGCTCGGTGTTGTCATTGCATGTTCATGGTACTATAACTTTTGTCCCACTAGAGAAATGTCTGCTCAAGTCTGTCTTCACCCCTCAAATTACTATCCTACAACCTTCTTGACATTATTGACTTCTCTCTTCCATGTCAGTGGACTGAATAAACTGACACAGAAACAATGTTTTTGCAATTGTGAATATTGCCTGCAAATCTTTTGGAACCTGTGGAGCTCTCAGTGTGCTCCTAGTTGGCATTGCCTGCCTTCCAGGAGAAAAGATAGGAGACTAATTTAGATTCATGCAAAACTCTTTGCAGTCTCAGTTGCCTTATGCTTTTTTCCCCCTTTGCTATGGAAGTGTGTTTTTTCCTGTGAGATAACTAACTCCTAGAAGCTTTAAGTGTAAAACAACAGGGACACACTTGGCTCTGTTACTGAGAAGTAGGGCAGACAAAGGCAATCACAGACAGCTACTGTAATGGTTGACCTTACCTAGCTTTCCAGCTAATGATGAAGAACAGCAGCAGATGCCTTGTCTCCTACAGGACTTTGCACCAACATAATGATGGTCTCTTGGGAGGAATGAGAGCAAGTGTTGTCGTCTTATTGCAATCATGTTATTGGAAAGCTGCTCTGCAATGTGCAGTAAGGGAAGAAGCTGCTTTTCTTCTCTTTGAAGGCTAATTGCTTTAACAAGCAAAGTGGCATAGTGTGCTTGGTGGGAGGATGCTGTTGATGCTCCCTGGCTGTTATCTGCAGGTTGCCCACTAATTAGTTGAATTCTAATTCAACTAGGAAATGAAACACACACTCCAGTTAGATCCCCAGTAATGAGATCTTAATGCACAAAATGGGCCTCTTGTGAAATTCCACTATGCCAACAATAGAGGAATTGTTCTTCACAGCAATGGAAAAAGTGTTGCTTACTTCTGATTAGAGATAATTAATGGAACAGGGCATTGTGCTGTGCAGAGCCACTCGGCTAAGCCATTATAAAAATCAATAGACAGCAAACTTTTCAGAAAGGCCATGCAAAGTCATGAGATCAAATTCTTCTCTTAATCTGCAGGATGTCTGAGTGGGAATTTGCAGAAAATACCCAGCTGGATAGGGAAGAGTTAAAACTGAGTTTGCTATGGATCCCAGGTAATACCATCATGTGGTATAAACTGGCGGAGTGTTAATCTCATGTTGCATGTCACTCTTTCACAAAGAGCTTCTGAGATTTCTGAGAGGTAGTAGCTTTGAAAAGCAGCTCCTTTCTGTGTGGAGTCAGGGTAGTTGTCGATAAATATGCTTGTAGGAACAACCTGAAATTGAGTTTAACATCTACTAGCCTGGGATCCATTTGTGATTACTGATAGCACTTTTTCCAGAGTTCAAAGACTTTCCAGAGAGCAAGAAGAGAAATTTAGGAGGATCTCAGTGTTACTTATTAGGCCTCCAACTCAACAGCTTTGCAGACCTGGAGAAATTAAAAATTACCAAGCAAGAGCAAACTCCTTTATATATATATATATAAAAAGCTTGATTCCTCTTTCTAAGACATGGGGGGGAAAAAAAAAAAAAAGACATGTACCAGGAGATCTCCATCAAAGCTAATCTCGCATGCAATTCTAGCGTGGATAAATTTAATCTTTGAACACAGTGCTTCCTCAACAAATATGTTCTACTTGGCACTGATCAGGTAGATCAGTCAGATACAGTGCTCTGGAATAGCTCATCCAGGTAGGGACAGGCCAGTACCTTGTCTGCTTTCCAAAGCATGTCAGGATAGAGAATAAAGAAATCTCTTCCTTTCCCCTAGGGTGAGTACTTCTCGGCTTTCAAGCAGGCTTCACGTCGGGAGGATGACATTGCTATTGTGACCTGTGGGATGAGAGTCCGGTTCCAAGAAGGCACTAGCCAAGTGGAAGAGATTAAACTGAGCTATGGAGGAATGGCTCCTACAACTGTCCTAGCAATAAAAACTTGCCAAGAGCTCACTGGGAGGTAGGAAGCTTCCTGTGATAAGAAAGGCTGTCTAGTAGGAACAACGTTGACCTTTGCAGGAACAAATTTAACTATCTTGAGTCCTCTCTGATAGCACCCAGAAGGAGAAAGAGGAAGAAAGCATTGCTGCAGTTCTCCAGCAGTCTGTTTTATGTGAAACCTTGCTTCTTCCAGTACTCCTTTCCCTCAGAGCTTCAAGCCAGTCTCTCACTGAGAGCCTTATTCCTGATAAATGCACTCATCTTTAGAGGTGCACAGAGGTTAGGCACAGGGATAGCCTGCAAAACAGAGCTTCATTCAGGCTTGACTAAGAAACCTGCACTCATCACTTAGTGGCATTGCCATACTTCTAGAACAGAAGACATATGCCCGATATGAGAGCAAAGATGACGTACATACTATAGATAGAGCTCGAGATAGAGTGACTGACACTTGAGATCCAGTGGAGTTGCCATGAGTTCATCTGCCCTGGTGATATTTAGGGCTAAGCAAGCACTGGCTGTCACTGTGTTTCTTTGCAGAGACTGGAATGAGAAGCTGCTGCAGGATGCCTGCCGCTTGCTGGCAGGTGAGATGGACCTGTCTCCTTCTGCACCTGGTGGGATGGTGGATTTCCGACGCACACTCACGCTCAGCTTCTTCTTCAAGTTCTACCTGACGGTGCTTCAGAAGCTGAGCAAGCAGCCCAATGGCCCTGTGAGTGCTGCTGGGAAAGATGGGCTGGGTGTGCTCTCTGGATGGGAAGATGTGAGGAGTTTTCATATACAAACAGATGGAGCAGCAGGCTTGGCGTGCCTGCAGGTGGTCACGAGGGGAATATTTTCTGACAGAAAACTTGCTTTTGCAAGAGCTACCAATGTTTCTGTCCACTTACCCTTGTCATTCCCACATTGCTGTGGAAAGATACTGATCTGTGGGCATGTGAGAGCACTTTTAGAATTTTCCTATTTAGTGTGCTGTGCCTACTCGTGTGGGGCTGCAGTTATTCTTCCGATTTTACCCTGTAAGAGGTGGGTTATCTCCACAGCTAGCTGAGTGCCAGGCCTATCTATGTGGCAGCTACGAGCTTCTGCCACACGGTGTGAACAGGGACAGTCTGATGACCAGGCCCCATTCGGTGCATTTGCGCCTCAAGGGTCTGTAGGTTACCCTGGTACATCAGAAGGGAAACTTCAACTTGGGGGGAAAAAGAGCTACTGGGGAAGGTTAGAAAGGGATTGGCAGGGGAGATGATGGTTCTTTAATGCATCTCTGGCAGAACAAGCTGTGTGAGCCCATCCCTTCGAACTACATCAGTGCCACAGAGCTGTTTCACAAAGATCCCATTGCAAATGTTCAGCTCTTTCAAGTAAGTAGTACCTACATGATCCACGCTCGGTCTTTTCTGTGGTCCAAACTGTGTTGCTTGTTGTCTTGCCTCCCTGAGTACAAGCTATCCAGGAACTTGCTGCAGTCATGCTATGCATGAGGCTTGTATTTGGGTCTCTGCTCCTTCCTTGATTTAGGATATAATATTCCTTCATGTCATTGCCCAAGACTTTGTTCCTGAATGGAGAGCAATTTTGTTCTGCAGCCAAGAGCTCTGGATCCAAACTGAAACTGTTCTATCCTGCACAGTTGTAGCCTGCCTCTCTTTGCATCTCTCAAGTCTTGGATTCAGGTTACATCTTGTTTCTTTGATCATAACCTGTCGTATTAGCCTTGAGAGGAGAAGCTGGCTATAGAATTTGAATTTTGCATGCCAGTGGTCGTATCAAATTGTTGTCTTATATAGCTGTTTCAAAGAATTGAATCCCTTTCACCTCATTCTCCACAGCTACTGTAGAGAATGAGATGTCCCTCTTTCTGTGCAGTCACTCCATCATGTTTATCTTCCTTTTCCAGAGGACTTAGCACTTTCCAAGCTCACTAGAATGTATCTCCTGCCTTTTGCTTTCTGGTGAATGCCTGTGTCTGCTGTGATAGCAGCAGCAGCAGTTAGCTATGTGTTTTACTCCAGGAAGTGCCCCCAGGGCAGGCAGCTGAAGATATGGTGGGCCGGCCTTTGATGCACCTTTCAGCAGCCAAACAAGCATGTGGAGAGGCTGTCTACTGTGATGATATCCCTCACTATGAGAATGAACTGTATCTAACACTGGTGACCAGCACCAAAGCCCACGCTAAGATCCTGTAAGTGCTGCTCCTGAGTTTCAAATGGAATCAAGCATCTGGTGTCTCAGAAAGCACTGACCTGTCAAGGAGGGGGTGAGGGGAAGGATCTTGCATTAGGGGGAATTCCAGTTTGTTGCACATTATTATCCAGAGGTGTTCGGTGTATGTTACAGCTTTCTTGCAAATCTCTCTTGGTGGGACTATGAAGGGATTAATGCTGAACTCACAGCTTTGCTGGAGCACAAAGTCCTAGCCCCTAGGCATGCATGTTCTTGCATGACCCATCTCTTACATGCAAATATGCAAGATTGGAAAGCAGCAGGATAGGAGAGTATCACACTGCCTGAGATGTCATCTTAATCCCTGACCTGAGCATGCAGCTTGAACATGCCTGCCTTGAAGCTGAGCTTGTGAGTTCCACTGCCTCACTCCCAGCAGTGTGTAGTCAGTTGTGCACGTGCCATCTTCTATTTTACCTTGCTGAGTACTCTGGCCATAGTCAATCCTTCAGCACACCAGCCTATATGAATTAGCCTCAGCTAAAAGATCTAGAGCTGTTTGTGCTTGGCTGTAGTGAGGTGGATAGGCAGGTAGCTGGAAGTTCAGCTGGCTTGAAGTGTATCTTCTCCATGAGAGCGTGGCTGGTGCATAATTTATAACCATGCTGACTAACCAACTCTCAACAGTCTATGCTGGCAGCTGATGTCTTACACATTCTCATGTGAGCCCTAAAGCTGTTACAGTGCGGTACTGCCTGCCACACACAGCCCCTAATTGTGTTCCCACTGCGGTGGCTTTGCGTGCTCTCTGCTGCTCTCAAGTGCTTTGATGTGGGACATTCTCCATTACACTGCCCCGTGTCATCTTCACTGTAGCCTCGCAATGTGGTGTTTGTTCCGTAGGCAAGACTTCCTGCCTATTTAGGCTTCCTGCTCAGGTTTCCCACAGTGATTTAATACAGGACATGCAGCCGTGTCATGGATGCACAGATGGAATTGACCCCCAGGTTATGAAGGGAACTGCTGTGTCATCATAGTTAAGCCTTAGGTGTCTCAACTTGGTCATTGACAGCACCACAAACACGTAAGCTTTGTTACTACTACCCATGCACATAAGACAATAGAGAAAAATATCAGATCTATGCTTGTGACCACAATATACAGTATTTTCTAGGCGCTGGTGTGCTCATACTCTTGTGCTTGCACTGTCCATACACATTTCAAGCCGTAAGTCTGTGTCACTCTGCAGAGGATGTGGCAGAATATTTCACATCAAGTGACAGCTATTTCCACCTATGACTGCTGTTCAAAATATTGGCTCTGTCGAAATTGATGAGAAAACTTCCACTTCATCTGAGTCAGGTTTTGACCACTAAATTAGGAATCACCTGCCTCCATATTGACAAAGGAAATGGGTCATTGGATTCTTCGGAAGTCTTTTTGCAGAAGCACAGGAAAGCAAATTTTCCAAAGAAAAATAATATTGACTTCAGCTCCTACTGTCCAAGAGCTTGTGCATGAAAGTTCATTTATATATATATACAATATATATAAAATACATATAATACAATGTATATGTAATAATATGTATATATACATATAATTTAAAATATTAACATATATTTTAAATTCATAACTCACTGGGGTGCATAAACAACTATTATCAGGCACATTTTGTATCAGAGTTTCAGGAATCTCTATGAGCATGCTGGAAGAATTATAGCTATTTAGAGAAGACAATAAATCATTCAGTTAGGAGAAACAAGCCCACAGCTCTTCTGTTTGCAGCAGCTCCATTGTCAAGCCAGCCAATTGCATGGCCAACTTAAAAAGTATTGCAAAGGCAACTTGAAAGTCTTCTGCAAAATATTTATAGTTGTATTCTGTTTTGCTTACACTTGGTTTTAAATCAGCACATGATTCAAGCAGGCAAGCATTTTATTTAGATAGCTGTTTTGCTGGCTACCAAGAAGACAGTCTGTGACACTTCCTGGCTCTTGGAGCTTACTTACCAACTTCCTATTGTCTCACAGCTACGTTTTTCTGTAGAGGCAAACACACTGTTGGTGCCATGTGGAGGCAGTAAAATCTCATGTTTATCAATGCACAGAAAGGAATTTTGCCTTCACAGGACCATGACAGCTAAGAGAACAGTAAACGAAAGCAGGGCCATCATTATAATCAATCTATTTTTGGGTAAAAGTTGCAGGAGATCCTTAATAGCTGTGATCAGGAGGTCAATTTCAGAGGGGTCTCACCAAATGTATGATATGGTATAGTTTAAAGTAGACTGGGTATCAGACTGTCTGTCAAGACCTGAATATAATATAGATCCCCAAGGATTTAAATACCATATGTTGCCTTTCTGCCTTGGTTTCATGTGATATTCATCCTGCTTTGCATAGCCGGACCAGAGTCAGGTCTGTAGACTCATTGGTATTTCATGCGTATAAGTATTTACGGAATTAGACCAATGAAAAGTAATAACTCTGCTTCTCTTACTGTCTTCAGTTCTATAGATACATCTGAAGCCCAGACTGTCCCGGGGTTTGTTTCTTTTGTTTCCATGAAAGATGTTCCTGGGAGTAACATCACTGGCATCGCTAATGATGAAACTGTTTTTGCTGATGGCATGGTATGTAGTTAAAAAGAGTCTCTTTTAATTACATTGCATAGGAGATGGAGTTTCTCATTTTCTCTGGTGAAGTCCTCAACAGTACACAAAGTGAAATTCTGGCTGCATTGGAGTCAGTAGAAATCTTGCTGTGTGGCCTGAATTTCCTTGCTTTGTGCCTATTTGTACTATTTGTATCTGTACACCTGTATTTGTATCTGTACACCTATTTGTACTATTTTCCTCTAAGCTGTAGGCAATGGAAACAGGCTCCTTCAGTTACTTTCCAAAGGTATTTGCAATCTTCTTTTTTATTTTTTTCTTGACCAGATAGGGGCAATTTTTGGCAATATATAATTCATATAGCTCTTGCACAACTGTCTGAATTATATCTCTCAAAATACCACAACTTTAGCCACAACTTGGCTAATATTAGAATATTCCTTAACCAATTCAAAGCTAATTTTAAAAAGGCTGGTCCAAACAAAAAAAAAAAAAAGAATTGCACTAAAGAAAAAAATGAGAAATCATCATGAGCCTTACAGTTCTTTCAGGCACCTACAGCAAGTGGTGATGGATCCTGTTCTTACCTCTAGGTCACTTGTGTCGGTCATATCATTGGTGCAGTTGTTGCAGACACACAAGATCATTCCAGAAGAGCAGCTAAAGCTGTAAAGATTAAGTATGAGGAGCTGAAACCTATTGTCACAATTCAGGTAAGATGACCCAGATCTGCTTCCCAGGTTAACCTGTGGCCCCCTGATGGCTGCTTCATCTCCATTCTTGCACAGGAGGTTATTTAGCCATGTACTTTGTTGCCTTTGCTATGTGAATGCAGCAGGATACAGCTAAAAATAATATATATTTAAATAAAAAGTAGGCAACGCCTTTGGGTGTTACTACTTGGCAGTGTGTTAACTTGTTCTACAGATTTTGTCATTGAATCAGATAAGACATTCTGGGACATGCCTTGCACACAACCCAGATTCATTTAACAAGATTGCTTTCGGTCGTGTTCTTACCCACACATACTTCCCTTCACTATTCTGCTGGTTTTGCTGGTGTGAATGTTCAGATATTCTCCAATCGCTGATTTACAACACTTCTTAGTAAGAAGGCATGGAAAAGTCCCTTCTCACTGTAGCCGCACAATTTCTATTTCTTTACAATTTTTCGGAATATTTGACTGGTTTCTAAAGCTGATGAAATTAATTTGCTGGAGTTATGTCTCCACAATGAACATTTCCACTTACTGCATAGATACAGCCTTTTAGCAGTTTTTAAAGTTTTCTAAGGGACCACAGTTCCTTTATTATTATGGAAGCTTCAGCTTTGGCAAAAGGGAAATGTGAACTTTTGTAAAATTTCAGTAAGAAAGATTATAGCATTTTGATTCCAAAGGAAATGGTTTTTGCAGATGTTCTCATCCTTTCTGAGAGATTTAGCTTGCTGCTTGTCCTTCTTTTCTGTTTCTCCCCTGCCCCTCTCATTCCAAGCCATGGACTTGGTTCCTCAGTTCATGTAAGTTGTCTCTTAGCTCTGCTGGATATGAACTTTGGGGTTCTGGGTCTGTAAGATAAAATGGATGACAAGGACCTAAGATTGTCCACTTTCTGTAAAATTGCCATGTTGTGAAAAAAATGCTTGTTATTGCTCTAAGTTAAGTCATTTGATTATTACTATAATTAGTATCTGATAAATTCTTGTGCTTTTTATCTCGGATATTTTTTTCAGTAAGAGAGAGAATTGTTGTCACAGTGTTTTCATAGGAAACCTCCCTCTGTTATTTTCTTTCCTAGGAAGCTATTGAAAAACAATCCTTTTTTAAGCCTATACGAAATCTTAATAAGGGAGATGTAAAGAAAGGATTTGAAGAATCGGATCATATTTTGGAAGGTAAGAATAAATATCGATAGCTGTTTTCAAGTAGGATAGTTTGACAAAAGAAGTCAAACTATAAGGCTACGTGTGTGTATTTTCACACACATAATATTGTGTTCATGCAAGTAAGGCTTGCGGGGCTGAACTGATTCCATATTAAGTTTTAACCAACTGTTTATATACAAATAGCTTATGGAAGATTTAATTTCAGATTAAATTTCAGATTTGAATTTCAATTTACTAACACCTGTCAAAAGGGTTTACAGACAGCAGGTCCTGGGAGATCTCTTATGACTCCAGAGATAGCCTATCTATGAGGCATTTTTTACATATTTTCTAGGAGAGATGTACCTTGGTGGACAAGAGCATTTTTATCTGGAAACTCACTGCACTGTGGCTGTGCCAAAGGGGGAAGATGGTGAGATGGAGCTCTTTGTGTCAACCCAAAACCTAATGAAGACTCAGGTACTGCCTCTCTCTGGCCTGTTGCCTGAAAGGCATTGACTTCTCAGTGCTTAGACTAGGTAACCTGTTGTTTTGCAGTTCATCTGAGCTTGTCTTGTATAAAAATGCCATGCTGCTTAAGAGATGGATGTAGGATCTAAAGTCATTATCCAGCCCCCAGGCTGTTCTGAATTCACTCCCAAGTGATGGAGAAGTTTCTGCTGGCAGCACCTCCCTCTGTGGCTGGATCACATCTCTAACTGTTTTCTGGGGTTGTGGCTAGCTGGTGAATAGCCATGGCCACTGAATGACGTGTCAGAAAGGGAGGTGGTGCAAACACTGGCAATATAAACCAACCCTGCCACCTCGTGGGACAGGCACGATGAGATGTCTTCGCTCTGTTCCACTGGCTTCCAACAAGAAAAGCACTTTTCCCTTGTAATTTACATTCTCTTTGAAATGTGGTGCTGTTGTGGACATCAAGACTATCCAGATGTCTCATAGTTGAGTGAGGAGAGTGGAGAATGTGGAAAGGATATCACACTTCGTGATAAATGAGATGATGCATGCCATGGTAAGATAACCTCACAGCAGTCTCTTCCTAAATCTCATGGTCTCTGCTAAAACACTCCTGCAGTGAAGCAACCAATTCACTTGCAGGACCAATAGGACCTGCTATAGTAGCAGAATATTTGCAGTGTTGCAAAGTTTGCAGAATGGAGAAAGCTGTGACAAGTCATGTTTTGTTATCTATTGTTTACCACCAGCTCTGGTTTTCTGTTTTTCTTTAGGAGTTTGTTGCTAATGCTTTAGGAGTGCCTTCAAATCGAATTGTGGTTCGGGTGAAAAGAATGGGAGGAGGATTTGGAGGAAAAGAGACTAGAAATACTATTTTGTCAACTGTGGTGGCTGTGGCTGCCTTCAAGTAAGTTTGGGGACAGGGAATTGTGCTTCTGCCTTCAAGACTTCCCCTGTCCTAGGCTGCTCATTTTGGAGCACCACTTGTGCTGGGGCCCTTTGAAGGCTCTTAATGTCTTCTGCAGCAAGCTTCTGCATTCCTATGGGGGTTTGGGCTCTTAGCTGAAAGGAGAACTGAAACTTCTGGAAGGGATTGGGTTTACGAGGAATGTCAGCTTTTGCAATGTAAATAAGAAATTGAAAAAACTTGCTTTTCTGTTGATGTTTTAAAAATCTTCTATTTCAAATTTATTGCCCCTCCAGTTCACCCCCAAAACCTTCCAAAATCCAGCAGTAGCCTCACTTGGGTTATGCTTTGTCTGACAGGTATAACAGCCTCATTCTGAAGGGGGGCAGGCCACAGTAGAGAGAGGTCCACTTTTCAGCTCCCTAAAAGCTCATAGAATTAGCCTGCATTGTATCCATTTGTGAGGTGCAAATTGTAAATGAACTTCTAGTATTTTGAGGTTTGATGTGAGTTCATCTTTAACTGTGCAAATTTTTGTGTTTGTGAGTGAATGCGACCTCTGAGATGACACTTGTGCACTGCATTTAACTCTTCCCCTTATTGGTACTGTATGCTAGAATGCTCCCTAGTGTTAATGCTAGCTGTACATTGGGACATACTAGTAATTTGATAGAGTATCTTTGGAGGAGAACAGCCAAAATGAAGCTCCTGTGCTTAAGCCAGGTTTATTTTCTCCATTCTGAGCAAACCTTCTGCTTTCTCTACTCAATCACTAGTACATATTCAACTTTTGTTGTTTTTATCACTATCAGCCAAACTACTGATCTCATATTCCAGAGGCAATGAAATTACATCTATGACATTCCCTAGATATTTTTGCAATCTGAAAAGAGGCACTGGGAAGTAATGCATGTTTGAAAATGAAGAGCTGCTTTGCTCCTCCATGAATAGTAAATAAACAACTAAAGACAAGGTCAAATTGAGGTCTAAGTATTACTGTCCTTAGCATTATTTCATAATTTATGTGGTATTTTCTCTAGCAGAGCCAAAAGAGAGCCTTGAGAAATAGTCCAGAAACAGTAACCACTCAGTTGTTATCTATGCCTATAAGAAACCATCCTTTTTAACACAGGAGTCTCCACAAGACTTTTGAAGAACACCTCCCAGTTTCTAAGATATCTTCCCTTTTCACTTGATTTTGCCATTTTCTTAAGAGGAAGCTATATCCAGGCAATTTTTACCTAACTCATGTAGCTGTTGCCACTCAGGAAAGACAGCACACACATAAAGACTCCTACAGTTCCCCTGTAAGAACTGGATAGCACATTTCAGGCTTTGCTTGATAAATGCATCTTTTCCTTTAACAGAACTGGCCGCACAGTGCGGTGTATGTTGGACAGAGATGAGGACATGCTGATAAGCGGTGGAAGGCATCCTTTCCTGGGGAGGTACAAGGTATGCATGCACATAAAATGAAGGCATGTCTTCTGGACATTGCTATCTGATGCATCAGAGAGCAGTAAGATACCGTGATAAACTTGTTGCCCTGGTTTCTCTGCTGCTCTCTCCTGCTGCAGATGAGCCTGGTCAGCTCAGTTGTAGAGTTTTATCTGTTAGTCCTGTAGAAGTTTTGTAGGCTCCAGCTGGTACATCCTTCTAGCCTTAGAGTGAATGCTTCCCTCTTTCCATAAGGCAAAAATGTGGCCTCCTTGAAAATGACATTACTCTTAGATGCCCCCCAGTTAGTTTGCAGCATTGCATTGCTAATTGTTTGGGTAACCTGCTTTCTTCTCTCCTCCTCATTCAACTGCTTAGAAAACCAAATCCTATTAAGGAGGGAGTGGCTGCTGCCAGTGGCCAGCACTGATTTCAGAAGTGCTCTCTGAGGCAAGATTGAGGTGCTTACCTGGGCTCTTACAGTGAAACCTCCTGAGGTTGTCCTGTGTCCTTCCAGTGCTTGTCCTATGCTACAGCAGAGGACAACCGTCAGCTTCTTGTTTGTGTGAGGTCCACTGAGTTTTGGGTGGGGAGCAGGAAACAGAAGATTCTTTAGGAGAAACATTACTGAAGAGACTGTCTCAACAGGTTGGCTTCATGAAGAATGGGAAGGTCAAGAGCTTGGAGGTGTCATACTACAGCAATGGTGGAAACTCTGTAGACCTCTCTTACGGTGTAAGTAGAAGAAATGTTCTGACAGGGATGACATGTTTCCCTGGGCAGGCTTTTGCTTGGATTTTGAAGAACTGTGCCTACAGAAATGCTTGCACATTCTGCTCTTTGGCATAGTTCAAACTAGACCTTGGTGATTTTGAGGAAGCTTCTACAATTACTGTCTTAGCCAACTGAGCTGCCGTGGCAAGTGCCACACAATGCTTATTGGTGCTGTAATAACTTGGATTAGGCAAAAGGCTCCAGAAAGTTTATTTTGCATTACAAATGTATGCAGAGGGCTGTGACAGGAGACTTGTTGCACAATGCAGGATGACTGATAGCCAGTCCAGCGAGGCAGGTATGGGAAAGTTAGTTCTCTGTAACAGGAGATAATCAAATCATCTTGCTGATCAGAGAAGGGTGTCTACATCAACAAGTTGGTTAGGCAGTGCCTAAACCTAACAAAAGCTTAATATTGGAGTTGTTAAGTTTGCCCCCCATAATCTTTTCTCCATCAGGTTATGGACAGAGCCCTGTTACACTTGGATAACTCCTACAACATCCCCAATGTCAGAGGTGTGGGCATCATTTGCAAGACTAACCTGTCCTCCAACACAGCCTTCCGTGGCTTTGGAGGGCCTCAAGGAATGATGATTGCTGAAAGCTGGATGAGTGACCTTGCTCGGAAGTGTGACCTACCACCTGAGGAGGTACAAATCCACTGATGCATTTCAGGGCAGCAGTGTGTTTGAACAGGTTCTGTCAAGAGGATGCACAATTACAGCAAAATTATGAACCCTAAGAATTGTTGCTTCATTTTTGCTAAATCCTTAGCAGGATCTCAACATTTCCCTGGGACATAGGTTATCGTCTGCTTCATTAAATTCCCTTAGTCTTAATTGTATAACACTAGTTATAGTGTTATAGATATAATGATCTAATGATAGCTAGGTTCAGAAAGTCCAAAAACACGTACCTTAATCTTACTGCGATGTACTTAAATACTAATCCTTGAAAACTCCAGCTTTAACATCCTGGTTTCCTTATTTTTCCATGAACAGAGATTTCTGCTAACTCTAGTGTTCTGTAGAGTGAGAAAATGAGTAAAATTTGGGAAAATTTCCTTTTGATGTTATTAAAAAAAAATGTAATTTGAAGCATTATATGTGACATGTCCTTTATATATTGCTTTCTTTGGGAAGGTACGAAAGCTCAATCTTTACAATGAAGGGGATCTAACCCATTTTAACCAAAAGCTGGAGGGCTTCACTCTGCGAAGATGCTGGGATGAATGTTTGTCAAGCTCTAACTATCATGCCAGGAAGAAGAAGATTGAAGAATTCAACAGGTAGGTGTTCTGCAGCCACAGGGAAACTGTGTGTACCTCTTGCTCACAAAACCTGTTGCCCACAAATTTCTGAAGTTCTCTTAGCAGCCAAAATGATGGGAAATCGGATCACATATTTGGAGAATGACTTATTAAAATTTCTCTTTTTAAAACTCCGCTGTGGGAGTAAATCTCTGTGACCTGGTAGGTAAGGTTCAAATCTGGCTTAGCATGATATGGTGTTGCTTGTTTGTTTGTTTTTTAATGAAGATGGGGCAGAGGAAATGCCTACTGAGTCAGTCTTTGCCTGACTTTTCAGAAGAGTATCAAGGCAGTATGTGCAGGCTTTCCACTGCATTTTTGTCTTTAAGTTCACTGATACTTGTATTGGTTAGCTAATAGTCCTATATAGTCTTATTGGTTAGCTGATAGTAATCATTGTCTAATGACTTTTTTAGTATCTGGGGAATTACTTTCCATTCAGATTTCTTCTTGTTGGGAGACATAAACATAGCCAATGTTTCATAAAAAGTTACTGATGAACTCAATCTGTATTGCAGTCAAGTACTCGATTTCAGCTTTGATACCCAAGCAGTTAGAGAGAAACATGGCATGGAGTTGCCCTGAAAGCCTGGTGAGTAAAAAGTAATGTTTTCTTTCTACAGGCAGAATCGCTGGAAGAAAAGAGGGATGTGCATTATTCCTACCAAATTTGGCATCAGCTTCACTATTCCGTTTCTGAATCAGGTCTGTAAGTGTCATTTGTCTTTTCAGTAGATGAGCAAAATTTGTTCTGCTTCCCTCAGACCTTCTTCCTTCTGAACCAAGTAGCATATTTTCAGGGAAGGAGTAAGTTATTAAGAAAAAGCACAAATTTTAAAAAGTAAAATTGGAAAAATGGTAGTTGCTGGTTTATATGGTCCAGAAGGTACCTTTTTTTTTTTTAATGTATTTTATGTTACTTTAAGTTACTTTACTTGCTTGTTCTCTCTTCCTTGATATTAGCAGCGCTATGACTCTATAATATGGCTGATTTTGTCCAAATGCGTGGCCTCTGTTCTTGGATTTGATGAGCTGTCCCTGTTGGCAAGTTCAGATGAAGGCTACTTCTCTTGCACAGTGGCAGGTTCTGGTTGATCCACCTGCTTTCTGGGCTGAAAATGCTGGCTGAGGTTTGTCATGTCAGTGAAACCTCTCGAGTCAGTGAGGCAAGAGCAAATCCACCCCAGGGGTACACTAGTGGCTTTAGTGACACCCAGGAGCAATGTATTCTTCCATTCTATAATCCAGTTTTGCTGCTTTAGCCTAGTTTCAAATTCTTTGTCTCTCTCTAGTTTGTAACTCAAGTCTGCCAAGTATTTCACTAGCTCCTTTTTGATGGCTACTGGATTAATATTCTCTTCTACAGGCTGGAGCTCTGATCCATGTGTATACAGATGGCTCTGTGTTACTTACACATGGTGGGACTGAGATGGGTCAAGGACTTCACACTAAAATGATCCAGGTAAGAGCATGTTCAGACTCACCTGTGGAAGACATCTTTTTGGGGAACTTGCACTCACTGAATACAATCGCATCAGCTTGAATCTCCTGTGTACAGGGTAATAAATCCTGATTAATTCTGCTTACTGCTTCAGTGGCAATGCCAGATTTACAGCCTGACATTGTAACTAAGTTCAACAATTAGAATTATCTGCATCTTGGTTTTGTTTTAATGTGCATTTTAAATCTGGGACACAAAACTGAAAATATAGATAGTGTAAATTATGCTTGAAATCTAGTGTCCTATGGCAGTTGCTTTTCATCCACCCAAAATAGGGCATACATATATTTTATAGTAATATTTGTCACATTGCAAACATTTAAATTCATTTGTTAACAATTCATTAATTGCATTTACCTTTTTCTTCAAAAAGGTTTGGAGAACAGTATTTTTCTAGCAGAGAAATTAAAGGAAAATCTAATTAAGACTCCTTATCCTCTGATTTCTTTAATTGAGATAAGAATTTAGTCTCGGTGGATGCCTGTTATTTTTAAAAAAAAGTGTGTGTGTACATATATCTGTGTGTGTGTGTGTGTGTATATGCATTCTCAGATTGTCAAGGGCAAATCACATTTCCCACATAGCTCTGGATCACTAAACTAACTGACTTCCCAAGAAAAGTGACATGGAGAGTAGTTTTCACTCCAGAACTGAACAGCCTAGGCAGTGAATGATCATGCTCATGCGTAAGAACATCTGTTTATTTGTTTTTTGCTTTTGCTCTCCAGGTTGCTAGCAGGACCCTGGGAATCCCCACCTCCAAGATTTACATCAGCGAGACGAGCACAAACACGGTCCCAAACACCTCCCCGACAGCTGCCTCTGTCAGTGCAGACATCAATGGAATGGCTGTCCATGTACGGAAGCTGAGTACCTTGAACTACTGGGTCATAAGCTGGGACTCCCCCAAAATGATGTATATTTATCTGTTGCTTCAAAAGGAATTCCAGGCAATATAGTGTGCTGCACTTACTTGCAGGTGGTTTGCAGACTGCCCTCTAAAGCAAAGACATGAGCTAAATTCTCAGATTTGAAGAGAAGAGGAAGGATGGCTGTGAAGTTACAGCTCCCAAAGTACTTGAGGCTGCTTTTATTTTCTGTGCGGTGTGATTGAGTGGACTGAATTTTGGCATTTATTTATTTATTATGGCTCCACCTTGCTAGATGTGCTAAGTGCTCCTGTGACTTGGTATAGACAAAGCTGGACCACAAATGGAATTCTAATATTTTGCATCATGGTCTGGAAGGCTCGGTGCTGTATTTGGAATTCCCTTCTGCTAACAGCATAGCCAGTGTGTTTTAAAATTCATTTCAGTCAGCATTTCTATCTATGTAACAAGGTATTGAACTTTGTTCCATTTTATGACATGCCAAAGTCCTAAAGGGAGTGTTGGTTTAAATGGAAAACTCTTGGGGACTTAATGCTGCTCCTAATACTAGAGTTTGACTTTTGAAATATTAATGTTGATTAAAGTGTTGGTTTATTTTGTTTTCTTTTTTCTTAGAACGCCTGTCTGACTATCCTAAAGAGGCTTGAGCCAATCAAACAGTCTAATCCCAAGGGGTCCTGGGAAGACTGGGTAAGCTGACTTGATCTGCCAGAGGACAAGTGGGCTTTGTCAGAGATGGTTTCCATTGGCCACCCCAGGGCACACATGTATCTTCTACCTCCTCTTCCTCCAGGAAAGGCCCAAGGAAAAGCAGTGAAGCAGAAACCTGGCAAGGGAAGAAACCAAAGCTTGAAAGGGCTGATCCCCAAAATATGAGTTATGAATTTAATACTGAGATTCCTCCAGGCTCTAGGCAAATTAGACCAAATAAAAAGCTTGAATGGCTACAAAAAATCCCCATAGTCAGACTGTAGCCCTGAACTGGAAGAAATCATTTGTAATGAAGGAAATCTGTGACAAAGATGACTCTTTGCTGAGCTTCCATCCACTGCGTCCCATGGTGCTTCATGGTAGCAGCATCTTTCCACCCTGAATATTAAGAGCCTGGTGCACTGTCCTCCTGGACAGTGGAAAACTGTCCTGGACTGGACTGGAAAGCTGTCCTCCTGGCGAGCTTTTAGTCCAAGCTCTTCTCTTCCTGGGAGGAGCTTTGCCTTTGTGATCTGAAAGTCAGGTCAGGATTTTCCCCTGGCCATGCTGAGGTCAAGGTGATGGGCATTTTAACCTGTGCCCCTGAGGTGAGAAGGTCCCTAAAAACCAGAAGAGACAAGATGCAAGTCTCATCTCTCTCTCATGGGTGAGCCCTGTCCTTAGTAGCTGCTGTGGAGGTTATTTGAGGAAGCAGCTGCATGATGTTTTCCATGGTCCTGCTGGCTCTGGGCGCTGTGCCAGCTGTCTGTCACTGGACACCTTCTGTATGGGTTCTCCTGCAAATGTTTGAGGCAGCTATTTTGCAGGGAATGATTGGACAGTGTTTTAAAACTCTGCTTTCTGTGCCAGATTAAAGCAGCCTACATGGACTGTGTGAGCCTGTCAGCCACAGGATTTTATAGGTGAGTCCGTGCTGCAGAGGCATGGTTCTTGCTCAAATGCATGCTATGGACCCGGGGAGTTTCTGGCAGGATTTATGGCCCCAACCTCGGTCACTGCTCTGAACTAAGCCCCGCAGCCCTTTCCCACCCAGAAATGTTAAACTCGGGTTAACGCTGGACAGACTCCTGGCAGGGGAGGGCGGATCCTGATGGAGCACATCTCTTGGGTCAGATTCAGATCTTGTGTAAATCAGAAGTATATCTCTCTCTTCACTGAAGCCAGCCTAGGTTTGGAGAGGCATAAGTGAGATGGGAGCTTTGTCTGGGGCCTGTCCTGTGTCAGACTCCTGACTGGGAGGGTCTTAAGGCCTCCAAGGGGCTCTAGGAAAAAGGGAGTGGGAGATGTCCTTGAGGAGAGTGCTACCTACAGCGATTGACTGAGGCCACATCTGATGTGGCATGAGCAGATCCTAGTGCTTCCAATTTCATTCTCCCACTTGAAACTCTTGCTGGTTCCTGTGCCTTTCTGAAATGAGACACTTCTCTCCTTAGCTTTACTCTCGGGGGCGAGCAGAGATCCTTCATCTCTGAGGCAGAGGGGCCAACATAAAAAATAAACAGTTTTGAGAAGAGACTCTGTAGGACTAAAATGCATCTCTGTTTTCTGTTGTGTATCTGTGTTACTTTTTCAACTGAGTCACTATCAGTATTTTAATAAAATGGTTTTCAAATAAAATATAAGTAACCAGACACAAAGTTGACCATCAGCTGTGCTTAAAAACAGTCTTCAACTTAGTTCAACTTGATTATTCTCCAAAGTTTAATGACCTCTAGGACATGTTCACCTGCACTCTAAAAACAGAGGATTTGCTATTGCATTCCTGGGAATGAGTCCATAACAGTTGTCACATAGCTTAAGATTCATGGGAAAGTAAAGATGACTAAAATAGTTCATTTCAGGAGGGTCATTGGAGTATAGGGAAGCTTTAATAGACTCCTGTTTATAGCTACTTATAACTTTAATTTCTGCACAAGCTTGGGGAGAGGGATAAAACACGAGTAAAGAAGGATTTTGGTAAGTGGCAATGTGATCGAATTCACTCGGACTGTTCAAGACATTATTTTTTTTTTCCCCTCTCTTTGTATAAAGAATTCCTGATCTTGGCTACAGCTTTGAGACCAATGAAGGGAGACCATTCCACTACTTCAGTTATGGTGTTGCTTGTTCCGAGGTTGAGATAGATTGTCTGACCGGCGACCACAAGGTGAGGAGGCCAGCAGTGAAACAGCCTTCTGTGTTGAGGTGAAGGAAACACTCACAGGGAGTTAGAACAAATACGGGGCGTCAGCGTGTTCCTCACTCCGTCATTGGTTCCCTGTGACCTTCGGTGAATTTCTTAACTCCTCTGCTCAGCACTGCAACAATCTGTAAAGGATAATAAAATGATAATTATCTGCCCTGCAGGGATATTATGAGGCTTAATGAATGCTTGCAAAAGTTATTGGATTTGCTTAAGTAAAAGATAACAGCACCGTGTTAGCACAAAAGAACAACATTTTGGAATTGAGTTAATCATTAAAAATAGCACTGGGAGACTCTTAGAGAAGAAAAAGAGAGACAATTAATTAGAATCTGACCTAGTTGGATGTGTGTGATAACAGAGCACTGACAAGGATGGTTTAGAAGTAATACAAAACAGGTCCAATGGGTCTCTGGGGAAAACAGAACTGACTTCTTTTTTTTCACTTTATGGATGAAACTCGGTTTAAAAGTCAGGAGGAAGAATTGAGTTGAGATAAATTGCAGGAATAAAGGCCAAATGTGGGTATTGCTGAATACATTACTCTTCCTGGTATAAGATTATCATGTCCCAGTCTCAATGCTGATTTATTCTCTTCTTTTGCCTTTTAGAACATTCGCACAGACATTGTTATGGATGTCGGTACCAGTTTGAACCCAGCCATAGATATAGGACAGGTAAGGAAAAGTCACTAATTTTACCATGTTAAAATGATTATACTAATTTGAGGCTTTGTAGATGAAAAATTCTCCGTCTCCAACATGTGTCTTTGCAAACAGTATTTTGCAGTTAAATGGATCATCTGGTAAGGCATTTTAGGCTTGCTAGTAAAACGAGCTTGACCCCCAGTTAATCATACAATAGGTGCATAATTAGGTAAGGAAATGAGGAAGTGCACTGCCTTATTTTTTTTTGTTGTTTTCTTGGGCTTGAGCGCTGAGGAAGACTCTAAGGTATTCTTCAGTTAATACCTCAATCATTCTTTTAATATCTACCTTCACTAAGAAATGCGGCTGGAGAATACTAATGTAATGAAATAAACTGACCTCAGGGCCTGGTGGCCTGTTTCTACAAAGTGGTGTGCATAGACTAAAATCACACCTGAATTTTATACTGTTATACATCCATATCAAAGTCAGGTATAATTTGGTGAAAATTCTTCTGTGACTAAAGAATTAGGGAGTCACTTGCAAATTCCCAGTCCCTTGCAAATTCCCTGCTTTCTTCTGTATTCTCTCTGTAATCACAGTGACACCTCTCAGCAAATCAAGGTAATAGACACAGGGTTGTTTGATATACTAGGAGCTGGATCATTAGGCATTTGCTCATGCTCAGCTGCCCAATACACTGCAATTTCCCTGTTAACTCAGGATGTTGACTTAGTTTAACTCCACTCTCACTTGTGTAGGTATTTGGGCTTTATTAGGAAGGCATGAAGTACAGAGCCCTGTTACAGCTAAAATGAAAGTCCTCTGAAAGCAATTGCCTTCCCCCCCCCCCCCCAAAAAAAAAAAAAAAAAAACATTTTAGAACCACTCAAGCATAGAGAGGGTCTTTTTGTCTTCATAGTCTGTCAGACTTGGGCTGAGTCAAAGGTATGAGTCAAATGGAGCCCAAGCAACAGACCTTGTTTTCCTGTGTCCCTCCTTGCTACAGAGGATCTAGGGGCAAAGGAAGGAAAGAACGCTGTATGACTACTGGGTAACAAGTACATATTGCTGGGATAATGAGCACGTGTGAATGTTTGTATTAAATCTTCAGGCCACTCGGGTCTGTTGGATCTCTCTGTGAGCACAGAGAGCAGAGCTCCTTGCAGGATAGTTTGAGCATGTCTTTCCCCATCTCCTTCCGACATCCATTCTCTGTGCCTCCTCCTCCTTTTTTTCTCCTAAAACTTTTAGTAGAATAAGCTACACCAGAAAGCCTTTGGTATTTGAATAGATATGGGAGTGTTTCTGTCGTTTTCTGTGCTGGTGACCTGAGAATACTTGGTGTTCAGGACAGTATGATGTGGTTTTATATCGAAATAGAAAAAGGTAAAATAATTTGTTTGTTCAGATGTGTCGTCTTCAGTTCTATCTTCTCGTCCTTTGAGTTATCAGCAAGTACAGCTCATTCAGTGTTATTTTGCCCCCAAAGAAATCAATATTTTGGCATTGATTTTTTTTCTTGCTTCATCAACAAATTCCTGCCTTGCATTTACAGCATATCTGTTTGTATGTGTGTGTGAATTGCTCCATCTACCAGGGAAATGCAACCACATCTATGTGGGAACGCAAGAATTGCGCAAAGGTGGCAGGCTGTACTCAGCAGAAAGGACAAGGTTAGAAATGAATGGTGGGAATTTAGCCAGGAAGGGAGGACGGAAGAGGTGAAAGCTCCACTTTAAATCATTGCTGTTTGTTTTTGAGCAGGAATGAACAACAGCAAAAAAAGTAACCTTATTTTGTTGTGTTTGCAGGTAGAAGGAGCATTTGTCCAAGGCCTTGGGCTCTTCACCATAGAGGAGTTGCGCTATTCTCCAGAAGGGAACTTGTATACTCGTGGGCCTGGGATGTACAAAATCCCAGCGTTTGGAGACATTCCAACGGAGTTCTATGTGTCTCTTCTCCGTGACTGTCCAAATAGCAAGGCAATTTACTCATCCAAGGTATATATGCAAGATCTGCAGGTCTCTTACTGCTATGTATTTCTCTTGGCTTTATTCTGGGGGCAGGATGCTTTTGCATTCCTTACCAGAAACATGATTACTGTCCCGTATAGTAAGGAGGTACCAGAGTAGCCCGCACACCGCTACCTTGACTCTCCATAAGAGAGAAGTGAAATGACTTTGCTGTGGCAGAGTCTGTACCCTAACAAAGCCAGCCTTCCTCTGCATCTGTTTCCTTGCTGCCTGCCTCCAAAACTCAGCTTGCCCAACCCTGCTGTCAGGGCCACCACGTGGCTCAACGTGTCCAGCAGTGTTGCCCCTGAGTTTACTTGTGTTGCTTTCCTAGCTCTTTCCCAGTGCTCACTTCACCCTTGCAGGATCCATAAGTAATCCATGCGTCCTTCAGCTGTTTTCCCTGCAGTCAAGACTATTCCGTGCAGCAAGGCAGGGCTGTGCAGAATGGAGTGGAATATATAGCTTTGAGGAGCTTGCTTTATTCATGGTTCAAAGAAGCATTCCCACATCTGTATATGCCTGGCTTGCTTCTGCATCTGTTCCCTTTTCCTTTCCTCCACAGAAATATCTTCACCAATGCGGAGAATTATTTGGCTGATAAATGTTGATTGCAGAATTAAGTAAAGAATGAAGTTAATTAAGGAAAGATCTAAAGGGCTGTGGGAAAGGGTTAGTCCCTTTTTTCCCCCTTTGTAATAGCCCTACTGTGTTAGAAAACTATGTTTTCCTACTGTCTTTCCTTCTTTGAGTGGATGGAGGCGTTTTTAGCTTAGTCTTTCCTTCATAATAACATCTGGAAGGCTGAGAGGTCACAAGTAAGGAATGAGAATAATGATCAATGGTCACTTGCTCTTTTTCTGTTAGCCCCATTAGTCTTTCCTTGCCCAGGACTGTTTTGATCTGTAACCTCCCACTTGCCTGTGTTTTGTCTAGGCTGTAGGAGAACCTCCCCTGTTCCTGTCTGCCTCAGTCTTTTATGCCATTAAAGATGCCATCTACTCAGCAAGAAAGGACTCTGGAGTGACTGAACCGTTCAGGCTGGACAGCCCCGCCACCCCGGAGAGGATCCGCAATGCTTGTGTGGACATGTTCACCAAAATGGTAGTTGCTGCCAGTTTGATAGTCTGTTCTCTGGCCAGCCCACCCCACGCTGTGTGTTGTGATGGTCACTGTGGTTCAAATCTGAGGAAGCCCTTCATGTGTATTGTCATTTACTTAACATGCCACCAGATGAGAAACAAGTCCACAGACCATCATTAGAGTTCCCATTACCAGAAGGGCTGCCATTACAGAATCACTGAAGTCCCACTTCATCTCTTCATCCTCCTAGTGCTATCTGTAGAGCAACAGCACTGACTTGTTGCTCTGATGCTTCTGACTGTCATCTCTTAGGGGATCACAGCTCATAATGCATCTTGCAGGTCTGCCATGTGACTTATTGATCTTAACACGAAGGGAGAGATGAAAGTGCTAGGGACAGTGCTCACTTCTGCTGAACTAGGACCTCCAGGTGTTGCTGCTGGGGCTCACTATATTTTTTTCTCTTCTTTACAGTGTCCATCTGCCGAGCCAGGAACCTTTAAGCCATGGTGTGTGCGTGTTTAAAAGCAAAGTCTGAGAAGGAAACTTTCCTCAGGAACCTGGGCTTGCACCAGAGGGACCACAAGGCAGTAGGACTACAATGGCAAAAAATACAATCTTTGTTCAAGTGGCTCATCCACTGATTGATAGAGCTTTCTCATTTAATTGTGCAATCATTGTTTCCCCTAAGAGGGGGAATTGCTGTCTGATCATAGCTCTGAAGTAAATATAAATGAAGAGTAAGCAAATGATGATGTTATCCAGGTTATTTGAAAATCTTACATGAAATGTAAGATTTAATTCTAAGATTGTAATTTAAATGAAAATCTAAGATTTCCTTTAAAATTGCTGCAAGGATAACAGACAAGCTTATTATCAACCAGTCTGAAAAAGAATGCTTGGTTTGGTTTACTATGGGGAAAAGAATTGTCACCTTCTGATGTTATGCTAAGAAGGATTTAAATGCATTGAACCCAGATAAACAGTCCTAATACTCCTCTAGTAGAGACAAGGGAGCATGAGACATACTGAGGACTGGACTGCCCTTCTGTGTGCAAAGCCAGATAAATACTAGATGAAGATGAGGAGGAGTTTTGCAGTTGCTAACTATGGGTGAAAGTCTTGTGTATGTAAGAGCAGTTGTTGAGATGGAGACCTTAAAATAAGATCAATCACTGATTTATTTTAAGTTAAACAAGAATTACTTCATCTATACCAGGTCTTTAATGATTTTTTTAGTTCACATGCTACCTTGCTGTCCCCAATTAAAGACAGCAACTAGAGACACCAAGAGGTTTCCATAAAGAAATCCAGCTGATTCGTTTGACACATTCAATTTTCCCTTTTCCCTCACCACATCTTTTGCTTATCTCAGGACAGGATATCAAAAAAAGATCTTTGGAGTAACAGAGAGAGTTACAGATCACTGTCCCCAAGGCAATTTAGTCCGGCCCGGGGCAGGTGGGAATTAGCTGGGTCCGAGTGCCCTCTAGGGTCAGTCCTTTTCCTGCTGTGAGGGCTTGGCTTTCAAGACAGCTCTTAGTTTTGCTGAATATAAAGAACAGATACATTTTGCTAAAGGGACTACTTGTCTGAAAAATGTCCTTATTATATGACGACCTCATACCTTTTGGACTGAATGCATTTTTCATGTTGGATTTAATGTTAAGTATCCTTCTTCACAATTCTGGTCACTGTCAGTTTTAACACTGCAGCATCATGTATCTCTAGATTTGTTGTCAGCCATGTACTGTACCTGCTCATCATGTGCAAACTTTCATCTATTTTTCTGGCCCACAGCTCTATGAAAATATCCTTTTTCTATTTTTGCACTCCTAGGGCCGTCAACATTATGGTGCAAAAGGATGCAACTCCATTGCCTTAAATAAAATTTTATTCACTTAGATCTTGCTCAAAATTCCTCTCCATCTTAGGACTTACCAATGCATGCACAGGCTGAAACATTCTTCAAGCACTCCAAGGCATAAAATTGTGAAAGTGCAGATTTATGTCTCAGTTTAGAATATTATAGTTTTACCATCTGGAAAAGGGCATGTATATATATGAGTTGCAGAAGTACTTTGTGCCTGCTATGCTTGCTATGTAATTGTTTTATTAATTGAAATGTGATACTGGTATTTCTTAAACTCTGAGGCACGGGGCAAGAAAATTCTTTTTTTTTTTTTTTCTCCTCCTGAAAGCTGGCAATATATGAAGAGCCTCTCAGAGAAGAAAATGTAAACATTTGTGTGCTAGCAAGCTGCCTCTGTGTATTCATGTTCTTTGCCCAAAAAGGAATGAGAAATCTGAGGCCTGTAACATAGGTGGTAACTGCATCGTCTCTGTGGCACCGCACCTCACATGATCTCTGGACACTCTCATTGAGACCAGGCAGAAAAGAAATACAAAAGAAACGTAATTTGTGCTAATGTGAGTGGTATTGGTGAGGTTCCAGCAGCATCTTATGGAAATGCCACCGTGGTTCTGGAAAGCACCTTCTTCTATTGTTTCTTACATGGGTTTGGTGTCTCTCTCAGCCATGGCTACAGCCTGGCAGTTGAATTTTTTTGAACTAGGTTCATGATTTGAATCAGATGAAAGCAAACACATGAGGGGAGGTGCAGGAAGGTACAAATTCAAGGTTGCAATGTTGGAGAAACTGCTTTTTGGAGTGTAGGAAAAGGGAAATTTGGAGTCTTACAGCAATCTACAGAGAGATGCAATGTAATGCCCAGCTACGTGTAGGTGGTACTATGACCTGAAGAACATGAAGTAGAGCTTTTATTTTACCTCTCTAACACTGTCTTAACATTTCATACACTGCTTTCCAATGAAAATAAATGCTAGATACTCTAGAGAAGGGACCTAGAGAACGTTGTGTTGTAAAGGACTGGGAGGAAGAGGTGGAGAACAACTCTGCTGTACAGTGTTGCCTTCTGCTGGACGTTGTGTCAGGTGCACCAGATTTCAGCTTGCCTTTGCTGAAGGGGAAGCTGCACGCGAAGATAAACTGTTCTTTTCCTAGCCCTTTTCAGTGAAGTATGAATGCATGACTTAAATATAATGTGGTAATTTGCCCCTCTTCTCTCCTTCCAAAGCTGTGTCTTCAGAAGGGGAACTATGCTGCATGATGGTCTACTAGACTACGAAGTATTACGCACAATAATGGCACTTAAGCAATAATTGCTCTAGTCTGATAGTTCAGGGGAAGGTGAAAGGAGCATCATCTGCTCTAATGTCTTAACACTATTAATTGCAGGCCTCTCTGTGACAGAGGGAGGCTAAGTTTTAGTAATTTGGGGGGTAGTTCTAACTGACAGTTTTCATGATCATTCTTTAATGAGCATTGATGTCAAATTACTGTCTTTGTCAGACAAATGTGTATACAATTCTCTGTGAATGTCACATCACTGCAAATAAAGCTAAAGAATATTCTCAAAACTGGTGTGCTACTGTGAAAAATCTCTTACAATTTAAATGCTGTGGAACTTCAGCTCATCCTTGGCCCTTCCACAGACCCTTCCCCCTGCACCCAGGTCTCCTCTGTGGCTGAAGCTGGAAGAGGGGAAGAGCAGTTTCTCAAACAGATGAGAACAGGCAAAGTGGCACCTGAGTCTCTCAGAGAGCCACCCCCATGCCGAGTGTTTCTCTAGCACCTGTTTCTGCAGTATTTAAGCCCAAATCAGCAATATAGAGAGCTCTATCTCAGTTCCTTGTGACAGGGGTTTTCCTAGTACTCAGTGCAGTGAGCCTGTTAATTTTCTGAATGCATTTGCATTTGAGCTGATCCTTTGCAACAGTCTCGCTAGCCAGGGTATTTTTATTGGGTCTCTGGTGTGCTGAGGAGGCCTGAGAGCAAGCTGTGAGAAAACTGGAAAGCAGAAAGGTCCTCGCGATAGAAATGAGAGAGTTGTTTCTTCTGCTTGAGGGACAGTTCACTGAATAGCTGTTCTGATAACCATTCATAGGTCCACTGCACCTCGGAGTCCCTGAGTTCAGGAAGGTGGATGCCCTTTGGCAGCCCGGCCCGGTGTATCAGGTGCCCCAGTTCCTGCCTGAGGAAGCCGAACATCATCACGTAATCATACTGGATGAGACAAGGATGGCAAAGGCTGACAAGTGGCTTTGCTTCCAGCTTGACATTGTGCTGTCCCCTGTCTAAAACATCCTGAACAAAAGTGCTAAAGGAATGGCGATGGCTGCCCACACTTTGCATGTAAGCTGAGATCAGCCTCTGGAAAGGGTCCCTCACGAAGAGGACTTTGATGTAGGAGCCCATCATGGCCTTTATCATGGTCTGGTTGAACTTGCTCAGCTGTGTCTGTGGAGCACGCTGCCGAGGGTAGGGCAGCGGCATGGGGACCGTCACGTTTTCCTTCTCCTCCAGCTTCTCCAAAAGCTGCTGCCATCCCTCCATGCCTGTTGCTGGCACCTGGCAATAGAGGAAGTCCAGCTTGGTGCTGACCCTCATGTTGGAGAGTAGGCGGCTTCGTGCCTTGGGGCTCTCTGGCAGTGTGACCCCTTCGGTGGAGCGGCTGCAGAAGGATCTCAGCCTCTTCTTCCGCAGCTGCTGGGTGTGAAGGAAGGTGTCCAGCGTCAGAGGGAAGGCCTCCTTGGCCCTGGAAGCCAACTCACCTGGAAAACACCATTCAAACATAGGGGCTGAGGACAGCCCAGAAACACTTTTGGAAATGGTAACATCAGAACACATCATATGATTGGCTGCTGTCAAAACTGTGCTAAACTGGGAGGTCGTTCTGAAAGGCTACGGGTGCTTGAGGAACCCAAATGATACAAGTTCTGGCATCACTTATGTGTGTAAATTTTTTTTTATGAAGATAAAAAGCAAATAAAAAGGAAAAAGCAAATATAAAAAGGCTAAAGCAAACAAAAAGAATCCACGGTAGTTGCTTTTAATTTGCCAGATTTCAGCTTTGTGCCTTGCTTTTTAATCTTATCTTTGATGGGGCAAGGCCATAGTGAGTTTAAAGTTCCTGTGAATGGAGGAGATGAATGTTTTCCTCACTGTATTTTTTTATCTCATTCCTGTGTCTGATGCATGTGTGTAATGCAGGAGCTTGAGGGGCAAAGCTGGCTTTGAGGGGCTCCACACACTGGGGAAATTAGGTGCTCGTCACTGCCTTGGGCAGGCTTCCCCTGGCAGGAGAAACACTTTTTACGGAATTTACAGAATATTCAAGGTTGGAAGGGACCTCTAGAGATCATCAAGTCCAACCTCCTGCTCCAGCAGGGACACCCAGAGCACAGGGCACAGGGCGGCATCCAGGCAGGTTTGGAAGACCTCCAGAGAAGGAGACTCCACAGCCTTTATAATCAGGAAAACAAACCCACAACCCAAACCAGGGAACGTGGTGCGTGGCGCTATTCGAAGCTGCTTCCCTGGCCGCCCAAGCTCCCACTGATGATATTAGCTGAAGTTCCCCTGCCGGCTTGGCCCTGGGCTGACAGGACTGAGCAGGTTGTGGTTTTGGGCTCAGGGCCGCGCTCGGTGCCCGTGTCACCTGCCCGGCCTGCGCGCCCTCCCCAGCTGTGGGGCCCATCCCTGGCACCCCGCGGCATTTTGCTCGGCGCTGCTCTGGCCGCGGTGTCGCCTCCCAGCACTGGACGCGCCGTGTTACCTGTGCGGCCGCCGAGGAGCCACCAGCAGCCCAGCAGGGTGGCGGTGGCCAGGGCAGCGGCCAGGAGCAGGCGGGGAAGGAAGCGCATGTCTGCATGGGCAGCTGGGGACAGCGTTTGGGGACCTCCCGTGTTTGCCGAGGCAGCGCACGCCCAGGGCCAGGGTTAAAGTACTGCTGGGGCAGCGCCTCAGGGGCCATTGGCCTCCCCTTTCCAGTGAGCGCCGTCACTGGTGCTCTGCCGGCATGGGAGGCCCTGAACGTCCCGGACCCGCGCGGGGAGGTCTCCTGGCCGGCCTGGGTGCTGCAGCGTGCCGTGAAGCCGGGCCTTTCCCAGCAGAGGGTGCTCAGCCCTCGAGGAACAGCCGCTGCGTCGCCTCAGCGCGCTGCATGGCCTCGCTGCATGGCCTCGCTTGGCCCCGCTGCCACCGGTGCTGCCGCCGTACGCGTCTCTCCTTCATGCCTCGTGAGGGTGATGCGACCCGAGACGGGCTGCTGATAACTGTGCCTTGTTCTATGGCGTTTTGTGGTGTGATGGCCCAACAGGGCTTAGCTCAGAATAGACCAAGCGCAGGTAGCTGGTGTGCGGAGCGGCAAAGCAGCAGCGCTTGCCTCTGCGCACTGAAACAACCCTCCATGGTTTGTTTTTAAGCAGGCTTGTCAAGGATGCAGTTGTAGGGCAAAAGGAGATGTTATCTGTCTGCAAAATAAAAAAGTCCTATCCTTCTGAATGTGTTGCAGCCAAGTGTGAGACTTTATCAGGATGGCTTTTGCCCTCCTTGCCCGAGAAGCTTTCCTAAGCGCCTTGTAGACAAGTGAAATTTTTATCTTTCATGGACTGCTCAGGAGTGACCAACAAGCCTCTGACTGCAACCTCGTGTCTATAGGAGTAGCAATGAGGATGAACTGGACATGTAAGTGCACTTCCAGCCTGCTTTTTAATGCAGTAGTAGAAGGGTAGCACTATGGGCTACCCTTGGAGCTGAAATTTCATTAGAAGCTTCACTGAGGGTTGTCCGTACAAACATTCTTCATGCCATGACCTTGAAAAAACTCTTCTCTTTTCCTTTAAATTAGCGATACGATCACCTGCAAGAGGATTTCCAGATTTATCCCCAGTGATGGCTTAAGCTACATTGCCTCACACTCGGCTTTTTCCTCATAGGACACAAACCTTTTGGAGATATTCTTACATGTTGATAAACATCCTCGCCTTGAGGCTTCTAGAGTTCCTCCCACACTTCAAAATTTTGCAAAGTATTGTTTTGTGTGACCATGACCTGGAGAAAGCGGCACGCCGAGCCCCAGGCATTGTTCCTGCGTGCGCTGGCTGCTGCCGAAGGCACGTGTGCGCGGAGGAAGGCCGAGCATGTCGGCTCCTTGTGGGAATGTGAACTTTGTCAAGTGATGGCAAATAGCGCCTAATTCAGCGATGGATATTTTTACATTCTCCACGGAGGAAGAGCAGATGGGAAGGCTCCTGTTTCTACCGTTCTTGTTCGGGAGGCTGCAGTGTGGGAACCCAGATACAAAGTGGAAATGTTGGCTGCTTTGAAGTAGTAAACAGCGTGGAGGCTGAGCAGCGGCATGGGAGCAGCCAAGGCTTAGCACGTTCTCCTGCTCCCGGGGCCTCCCTTGAAGTGGGAAGCATCTCCTACACCTCGCACGGCTGGGCCAGAAGCCAGAGCGAGGGGGCTGCTGGTGGGTCGGCAGCAAACTGTGCCGTGTGGAGGTAGGTTCCTCAAAACACAGCAGAAAAAAGAAAAAAATTTAGGGGAGCGTGGGTATTTGGGCATAAATCACATATGGTGCCAGTTGAGATAAAGGGAGTTTCTTGGCGTTAGCTGCTGACTGGTGGAGCTGGTTTCTCTGTGCTCACCTGCAGCTCTGGAGGCAGCCTGAGGAGTCTGGCCATGCGGCTTGCTTTGATGCTTCTTGCTCCAGGCTCGGTGGTGTCATTGCAGCAGACAGCTAGGGATGAGTTTCCCTCCTCCACACTGGAGACCATCAGGAGCGTCACAACAGGAGTTTGTGCGATTCAGGGGCCCAACAGAGATTTAGCACTGCAGGGCAGCGTGAACTGGGACCTTTCTGCAGACATGGTGGTCCTTTAGGAGCTTTAGCCAACAATGACTGCTTTGGGCTACTTTGGGCACTGGAAAGGGAAAGGGAGGAGGATTTGGGACTTTCTCATGCCTCGCTCCTGCTGGCCATGGGTGGCTGGGCGACGTGCAGAATGCTTGCTGTGGTCCTCAGCATCCCCGTCTGGGGGTGCTGCTCACCCACCAGTGTTGCTGGACTGGAAACAACACAAGAAACTTTGCCCACTTCTGTCTTGGCTAGAAAGCCCACGTCACTCGGGGGTGCGGAGCAGGTAGGGCGCTGCTCCGGTGGTTGCAGGGCTCCGGCGCTTCCTGTTTTCCTCCCAGCAGGAGCCGTGATTGTCACTTATTATTCAGCTCCTCATCCTGGGAGGAAGACAGTATCAGGCTGCGCTGGGGCAGCAGGATGTTTATGTGGCCAGCCAAGTTAAGGTACTGCTTTTAATACTCCCCGGAGTGGAGTCATTGGGGGAAACATGCATTTATTTTTTTTTAATGCAGGGCCGTAAATATCCATGGCGCTTTGTCTTCACCGTGCGGGCCACCCGGCTTCCTGCCAGGGTGCCAGGGCACGTGTCCGAGCCTGTTGCATCGGGGCTCTGCAAAGTGCCGCAGGCGCTGGGTTATCAACAACAGACACGTCTAATTAGCAGTGCTGGATGGAGAGGGTTTTGCCTGATTGCACTATAAGCTGGAAAAGGCAGCCACCAGACAGGCTGGTATTGCCGGGTATTTTCCCAGTCCATTTGTAGGAGGAAAGTGTTGGTTTCTCACCCAGCTTCACTCTGTGGCCTGAACAGGGCAGGGTTTTTTTTAATGCCAAGCATTTCTCTAAACAAATTCCCATCTTGCTCTGTCTCCTGCCACATCGGAGACCTTCCCACCCTGGTCAAGGAACCTTGTGGAGGGATCATGGCTTTTGGCTTTGCTCCTGGCGTTGCTTTACTCGGCATGACTTCTACCACGTCTACCAGCACTGCTAGTCCCAGCAGTGTGTGGGCCTGCGGGAAATCAGAAGCCATTGCAGACAGGCAAACCAGGCATTTCACATGTTAGCTGGGGAAAACCACATCTTCAGGTTTTCTTCCTCATTTGTATGTAACATGAAGCAAGTCGCCCTCCTGCCTGGGCTACCATGTTCCTCAGCAGCACGTGTGCCCTGGGCACAGCTCTCAGCTGCCCTTCCCCTGGCAGGATCCCACTCCAAGAGGTTCCTGTGGACACCTGCTGCCTCACTGTGTGAAGGCACTACCTTGCACCTTGCCTCGGAGCTTGGGAGGGAAAGGCAGGTGCTTGTGGCTTTGCCCTGGGGAATTTGCTGCTTTTCTGCCTGACGGCCGGGAGCCGGTGCGTGACGCTCGCGGGGACCCTGGCGAGCCCGAGCCCACCCCTCCGGCTGCACCAGAAACGGCGGGGAAAAAAGGGTTTCAGGTCTGTTTGTTTTACTTTTTTTAACCAGACAATAACCTGCTAAATACTCTCAGGCTGTTTATATTTGGATAAGGCTGCGCGGCGTCCTGTGAAAGGAAAATGACACATCTACTTCGCCTGGGACGCGACGCTGCAAGGAGGACAGACCGGGCTGAAGGAAAGCGCGGCCGGGAGAGGTGATGCAGTCCCCAGGGTGCCCTGCCACCCGGGCACTGATAAAAGGTGGTAAACAGCCCCGGGGCTGGCGGCTGCAAGCCGAAAGTGCCAAACTCCCCTCTGCCCTCCACGCTGGCACACGCATGCAAACTAAATGCATACCTGAAATGCTTTCCCCTTGGTTGTGCAGCAGCAAGGTTAAAACAAACACCAACCACGCTCTCTGTTTGATTTTTTTATTTTTCACTTTTAAAAGTTATTCATTTGCGGAGGGCCCAAGACATTTTCCAGGCAGGGAAAGGTTAGGCAGGGGAAAAAATGCACGACCCGAAGGCCCTGGGCAGCCCCGGGGCTGAGGTGCATCAGGGGAAAGGAATTCGCTTGGCAAGGAGGCGGCGAAGGGCAGTTCTGTGGGGCTGCAGCTGAGGACCTTCAGCGGCTCCCGGGGGCCCCTCCGCCCGGGGCCACCGTTACAAGGGCTTTGAGAGCGCGCCAGGAGCTCGCGGGGCCGCAGCAGGCTGTGCGTTCGGCCGGATCCGACATGCGTTCTGTTGGTACCTAGCTCTGGTCAAGAATAGCCTTTTTTTGTTTTGTTTTGAATTTCCTCGGGGATATTTTTGATCAAAAAAATGAAGAAAAGAGAAACTGTTCTTCTTATTGTTCTTTTTCAACATTTTTGGATTGGGGAGGAAGAGGGGAAATGACTTTCCTCCCTCATTTAAAGCTGGGAAATGCAGCAGAAAATTCCTGCCTCCCTATTTTTTTATTTTTAAGTTTTATGGTAAATCTTGCCCAATTGCCCGTAAATTGGGTGTGTCTGTGGATATTTTCACACAACATCCACAAAAACATCCTCTGCTTCTCCACATCGAGGCTCTCCACGTCAGTCATGGGTCATGGGGATCTTCCTTCTCTTGCTGTCTTCTTCAGTTGACCCATCCGGGGGTACCTGGGGAGGTGGAACCCAAGAGACTGACGTCGGTCACTGCTGTTTACCTGTGGGTCTCAGCTGTATGTCTTTGTTCACAGGCAGAGCTGCCTCGCTGCTGGGCTCCTGGCCACCTCCGTAGCTCTGCAAAGGAAAGGCTTTTGATCATCGGCCTTGCTGCTGAAAAGGGTGCATAACCTCCTCCCTTCGTCCCCTCATTCTTGCCACGCTCTTCCCTCTTGCCCTTCTGTGGACCCATCATTTCCACATCTCCATCTGCTTTTGCCTTCCTGCCCCCTTTTGGATGCTTCACCTCACCCTGTCATGTGAGGCTTTCTGCCCAGCATGGACTCGTATTTCTCTTCTATTTCCCAGGGTGTCACCACTGGCCTCCGTGCTGCGCTTGCCCGAGACAAGATTGCTCTCAGAGGTATCGCTTGTCTCCACAGGCTCTCCAGGATGGACGTAGATACAGAGAGACTGCTCAAAACAAAGCAAGAACAGCCCTTGTGCCCTCTTATTGCTACTCTGAAGATGAAGCCATCCAGGAGGTGCTCAGTGACAGCCCACTCTTCCCTATGTTGCATGCTAGTGCAGTATATAATGGCAACTGCCTTCCAGGAGATCTGTTTTTGGTGGGACATGGAGACGACTCCTGGCACGGCAGCCCTCAGACACCAGGGAAATGGCAAATTCCTCCCCGACCTGGTCAAAGGAGAAAGTTTACTTGGATTCAGAAAGTGAACAGATAAACTTATAGGAGAAAAAGCAGCCAGGACATTTAAATGCCAAGGTGCCACCTCTGCTCAGGGTAGTCCACAGGCCAGAGCTTCCTAGCGTCTCCCCAACCCCATGAGGTATCAGGATGTGCTTGTCCTAGTCCAGGGCGCTTTCCTGGGTATTTCCTTGGGTGACTGTCGGACATGGTCCACCTGGTCTAGGATGGCTGGTTTGTGTTAAACTATATTATTTTTTTTCTGGTGTAAATAATACAGGTTTTAATTCTCAAATAGCTGTGAGTGTTACTCATGAAGAGCGTGTTGCTTCCTTGCAGGCTCGGAGGTGCTCGGCGTATTAAATCTTTGCAGACAAACCGAAGGCATGGCGAGCTGCTTCTTATCCCGTTTGACACATCCGTCAAACAAAAACCCAATGGTATGAGTGGGGGGCCCTGGAAATCACAAAATCGCTCGAGCAGAATAACAGTGGGGGCAAGCAAACCATCATGCTCTCGCAGGTGCTCATGATTAAAGAAGTAGCAGATTCTCAAGGCAATTTCAGCCTGAAAAAGAAAACCCAAGGGCTTGCAGCCGTGCCTTCTAATGCAGGGCATAAAATACTGTGGCTGTTTAAAAGTAATGGTCTGATGACCCAGCTACACTGGGTAGTGAATTCGAAAGCAGGCCATTAAATTCTTACCTAACAGGGCAAGAAAGGCATAAAATCGGAGGGCTGAGAGCTGCTGGATTACCATGCCTGGAGGAAAGGTCAGGAGGAAGGGCCCCTGTTGCCCCCAGCCTGCTCGGCCTCCCCATTTCCTCAGGTGTCAAGCCCTGCAATGCCCCTGCTGACCTGTCCACGGGCTCCCAGGTCCCACTGAGGCTTTTTTATCCCCTTGGCTCTCTGTCCTGTGCTAACCCATCCCACTTCCACTCGCTTTCTCCTTCCCCGCCGATGCCTTTTCAGTGTCCCGGGAGATTTGTCAATGCCAGCTGCGTCTATAAATACTCGGGCTATAAATCCCCGGGCCTTGGGCGCGGGCGGGCGCAGCTCTGCCTTGTGTCCCTGCTGCAGGAGCGGCCGCGTGCCGGCTGCGAGCGCGCCGAGCCTGGGCTGCATGCGATCACCACCGCCAGAGAAAGCGGGCAGCGTGGTTTTATAAGGCTTGCATTCCAGTTTCCTACTGATTAATAAAAGCAATGCAATGGCCACCCGTTGCTACTCCAGCATCTCCGTTCCCCTGGGCTCGATGCAGTGCAACACCTGAGGTTTTGTGCCAGGAGGAATGGTTTTCGGGAGGCAGGCGCAGCTTCAGAGCGCTGCAGGGTTGGTGCGATGAGCTTGGGAGCTGGGTGGGATGTCCATAAAGCAGACTCAGACCTTCACATCTTGGGAGTTCGCTCTTGCTTGGCCATTTCCTAGAGAAGTGGCTAGTTTGCATCATCGCAAAACTTCACCAGATTGCAGGATCCTTCCTGTTTTGCCACAGGCTATCTTGAAGCTGCGTATTTTCCCAGCGATAGCAGATGAAAGGCAGCTCCGATGTGTGCATCCCCTTTGCCTGCCCCTCAACTTGGGGACTAGCAGCCCCAGTAGTCTTTCTTTAGGTTGACATAAAGTGACTTTTTTTGTTTTGTTTTTACAGCGTGCTTATCCAGAAGGGACACCGTGTTCCTTCCAGCACATATTTCCTTTCTGGGCCTTTTCGCCCAGAGGAGAGACTGAGTCACCACGAATGCCCCGCTCCGATTTAACCCGGCGCGAGGAGGAGCGGAGGAAACCCTACCTTGGCGCGCGCCTGCGGCAGGAGCTGCGCTCCGAGCCTCCACATTCCTGCTGGCTCCACATGAGAGAATCCAGCTCTATTTTTAAAAGAAAAAAGAAAAACACGCACTTTTCCTTTTTTGGGAAAAACTATAGGCGCTTTTACATGCTTATCATGGGGAAGAGGTTTCTAAGGCTTGAGAGAAGTTTCTCTCCAAGACAGGGAAATGTGTGAATTTCTCTTTATGGTCTTTTTGGCATAGCTCCTTTTAGCACTTCGAGATTTATTGCACAGAGGCAGAAAATAGAGGCAAGAAGAAATGGTGCCGAGAGAAAAAAAAAAAAAAAAAAGGCTGCTGGGTAAGGGAGCCCTTTCCCACGTTTCTTCTGCGGATGCTGTCACGGTGGGTTCAGGCGGGTGAGCGCCGGCCCCGTGCGCGCAGCTAAGCAAAGAGCAGCCTTATCGTCCTGCAGGAGGCTCTGCAGAAAGCACCGGCTTGCGGGCTGGGAACAGGCACCGTGCAGCTCGTCTCATCACCACGACTCTTCTGTTGGCTGCACACGGAGCTCAGTGTTATTTGCAGGGACCGGAGCCAGGCTCACATTGCATCCCTGTCTCTAGCCCCGGGAATTTTTCTGTGTATCTTCTCATGGAGAGAAACCAAATACATGTGTTCCCTTCAGAAGATGCTTTCAGGTAAAGAAAAATGTGAAAAACAAACCTTTGTTTTTCATCGTTTCTTCAGCAAATGGTGGTAGCAGTGTGTGGGTCAGCAGGGTGTGATCTGGTTTTGAGTTTATTTGCAGGGTGAGGGATACCTAAACCCCAGGACAGACCCATTTTTACTGTGCCTCCTGGTTCCTCTAAGAACATCTCGAAAATACAACACTGTGTCAGGCTGCAAGCTGCGGTTTTCTGCAGACTTGACCAAGGCTTGGGTGTTTTCCAGGGTGTTTCTCAGAGCAGCAGTAAGTGCTGTGCCCTGGAGTCACCTTCCCTGGACTTTAGGTGCATAATTAGCCATCTACCACCAGTTGTTCTTTATTGGCAATGCAGGAAAAAAAGGCAAATATCTCTGGCCGTGTTGGGAAATATCTAGCCCCAGCAGGCAGAGCTTAAAATGCAAACATTTCTGAGGGCAGCTGAGCTGCAGAGGCTGCTCTGGTTTATAATTCACCCAGGTTTATGGGTGCCTCAGATGTGTGGGGGCTCTAAAGCTCTGTAGCACTAGCAGCAGGCTCAACTCAGCAGATGCGTCCCATGCTCAGTGCTA
Organism: Nothoprocta pentlandii; assembly: GCA_013398315.1. Taxonomy (NCBI): domain Eukaryota; kingdom Metazoa; phylum Chordata; class Aves; order Tinamiformes; family Tinamidae; genus Nothoprocta; species Nothoprocta pentlandii. Next base: position 76,358 of record VZSG01000315.1, read on the forward strand.
AGGCAGGCAGTAGCCTCAGCTGTATAAATCTCTGGATGCTGGACAGAGCAGAGTTACCAAAGGGGTTTGAAGACATAGCAAAGGGGAAGCTCCCTCTGGCCAAAAGCCTGGTCAGGTGGTGAGTGTGGCAGGGCTCAGTTTCAGCAGCACCTTTCCAGGGCTGGATATTGCATCACATTTCAGATAGGGCTTAGAAGTGAAGCGCCTGGCTCTGGGATTAATCCTGGGCTCCAGGCTGGCACTGGCTCCAAAGGCCAGTTGAGCCCCCGCTGCAGAAACCGCAGGTGCTGCAAACACTTTCCTTGGAGGCACCACAGGTCGTGGTGGGGCTTGGGACTTGTTGGCAGCTCCGACACATTTATGAGCACAATAATGTTGATAATGCCAAGCCTAGGCTTTGCACGCAGCTTACATGCCCTAAACCGGGGTGCCGAGGGCAGCCTGCGCCAAGGGCAGGCATGGCTGCGGCTCTGCTCCCGACATACGGGGTCACTAGGGAGTGCGGGAGCGGTGGTGCAGGCAGCGGAAAGGGTGGGAAGAAGGACTGTTCCCAGTGCTCGTGTTTACCTCCTTGCTAAGGACGGAGCTCAAAGGCAGGATACACCTCCTTGGAGCCCGAGGAGGCCGCCGCTTCATACAAACACCTACCTGGGAAGGATGCAAACCCAAACTTCACTACTAAAAATATCCAGGCAAAGGGAGAGATTTTCCAAAACAGAATTCCGGAAACTCTAAGTTTGGAAGTGGTTTATTTGGGGGAGCATAAGGAGCTGTATTTTTTTTCTTCCCTAAGGCAAGCAGGAACAATGTGAACACGGCGCCCTGCTCATCGCATCCCCTCCGCACTGCCCTTCTTTGAAGAGCCCATCAATAGCCCGAAGCCACCAGCTTCCCAAGCAGGGAAAACTGCCGCACAAACAGGAATCCCTTATCGGGTGGCAGGAAATTCTATTTTTACACCAAGTTCAGATTAAAAATAAAAGGGAGAGATACACACAGGAGCTTTGGGCCAAAATTATGCCTTGAGCTTCTCCCCCAGTGGCTGGCTGTGGGTGCTGATCCTGGGATCCTGGGATCCTGGGATCCTGCCCTTGCTCGTGGCTCCTGCCACGCTTTTGCTGCCACTCCAGCACTTTTCCCCTCCCGAGGCACCACGAGCTGCCCTGTCCTGTCCTGTTTTTGTATGTGTGTTGGCATATACATTTATATTTACATTCTACCTCCCACCCGGGAAAAGTCCCTTTGCGATGACTGTGGAAAGCAGGATGGTTTGGGAGCTCGGGAGCCAGGGGACTGCAACAGGAGCGGCCTCCCGGCTGCGGGAGGGATGCGTTAATGCTGGGCCGGCTGCAGGAGCTGCCGGGGGCGTTCAGGGAACAGGCCATGTCACAGGACACCAGCCAACGTGTGCCGTTCCCAGAGGCAGCCAGGGACAGGGGCTTTGGAGCAGCACAGGAGCGCAGTGTGTTGCTGAGGCACCGCGCAGAAAAGGCCCCGACTCTCCAACAGGCAGAGAGAGGAATTTGCAAGGAATTCGGAGAGGATAAACGGTGTTCTGAGGCCCAGCAGCAGCCACGGAGCCCACCCTCCCCTCACCCAGGGTGCGATGCCAGCTCTGCCCTGCCTGGCCTTGCAAGCACCTTACACAATAGCTCCTTTCTTCGTTAGCGGTAAGAGAGGGAATAGAAAGGCTCAGGTGAGCACAGTGACCAAGAGACTGCCCATGTTAGCTCAGCAAAGCTTTGCTCTTAAAGCTTTGCCTGTGAAACTTGCCCAGAAAAACCTGCTCCCTTGAAAGGATCCCCTGGGAGCATCCCCAGCCCCAGCTGGGAAGGGGCAGTGCAAATCAGGAAGGAGAAGATGGAGAGCAGTGTGAGCTGCAGGTGTGCAGCATCTGTCCTCGCTAGCAGGTGGCTATCACCCTGCATCAGGGCTCACCACTGCCAAGCAGGAGCACTACGAGAGTCAAACTTGTTTTTATCTGTAGGAGTGTCTGCTGGTGGGACCTGGAGTATCTGGGGATGAGCTGCAGGAGGTCACTGGAGGAACAGGTAGGAAGCTGGTGAAGGGGAGGTGGGGCTGGTTTCCAGAGATGCAAAAGCATTTGATGTAATTTTTGGATTCACTTGGAATTGCACGGCTGAAGGGGTAGCCTGAGCTATAGGTTTGGTCCTTGACTAGAAGGTATGTTTGTTGTGGGGTTGTTTTTAGATGGGTCTCTTTTATAGGCAGCTGGCCTGGTTTTGTTTCTCTGGTGGTTCCTGTTTGTGCTTGGCCCCTCTCAGCGTTGTGTTCTGCAATTCAATGTTCGCTTCATCTATCTCCGTGTGCGGTAGGGTTACTTGCTGTTGGCCTTTCTTGCTAATATGGGCAAGAGATTAAATTGTTGGGGCAAGCCTGTGTATGAGTAACTGAGTGTGACTCATGACTAATGGAAAATAAACCTTTGAAAGGCCCCAAAAAGAAAGTCTGAGTTTCTACTGCATTGTGAAAATGCTTTTAGTGCGTTTGTGACTTGCTGCAAGATGAAGAGGTGAAACTCGAAGTAAAGGGGAACTGGTGCAGAGGGCTGTCCACGTAGGTTTTGAAAAAGTGCTCTTGCAAGACTGTCCCCCACCCCCTCTTTGGGGAGTGTAGTCTACTTGGAAGTTATTCCTCTTGTGCACAGGAGGGAAATGTACTGGCAGCTCTTGCTTTCTGTATCTTCTCTCGTTATTTTGTCCATTTGAAAGTGCCTCCAAGACTGTCCAGACTTCTACTCTTCCCTGTCCACCTAGCCGTGCTTCTATCCTAGGCCACTTCTGAGGACTGTGGGATGAGAAGCAGTGTGACTGTATCAGCAGCACTGCCTGGAAGAAGAAGAGGAGAGGGCTGCTGAGATGAAGGCATTTAGAGGGGGATTGGAAACTGGATTGCATAGAATCATTATGGTAGGGTAAGGTCATCAAGTCCAACTGTAAACCCTTCAACATCACACCTCCTAAACCATGTCCCTAAGCACCTACACTGCTAGGGATGGTGACTCCACCACTTCCCTGGACAGCCTGTTCCAATGCTTCACCACTCTCACCGTGTAGAAGGTTTTCCTAATATGTAACCTGAACCTCCCCTTGGCAACTTAAGGCCATTTCTTCTTGTTCTAAGAGATCCATCTGAGAATGGATTGTGTCTCAAGTGCCTGAGGCTTAGTAGGAGATCTGCTGTCTCTCCCCAGTCACTAAGACTGACTGGTCTAGGGGGACCTGGCTGGTCCAGGCTGTGGAAAAACCCAAGGCAACCTGAGCAGCAGAAGTCCTGGTGACTTTGGAGATTCACACAGAAACCTGTATCCAAAGTCACTCATTTGGATGTAGACCAAGTCAGTCAGTAACTGAAAACAGTCAACCATCTGGTGGCTGTCCTCAAACGTTTGCATGCACCTGGACACAGCGGAGGTCATGCTGCCCCCATAAGTAGAGGTGAACAGAGACTGGTGTGACCTAGAGCTTCCATCTCTCTACCTGCACTGGAACCGTGCATGTTAACGAGTGTTGCTAGAGGTAATGTAAAAAAGTGGGACAACAGAGATCAGGGTAGGCACAAAAGGTGCTTGCAGAAGTTAATCCATCGTCGCTGCGCAGGGATGGGCTCCAACATATTCCTCTCGCCTGTTGCTTGAACTGAGCTGGCGCTCTCTGTTTTTTGGACTTGGTTCTTGCTTCAGATTCAGCAAAACGGAACAGACTATTTTGCAACACAAAATATTTGGGGGAAGAAAATAAAAAGCCTGACGGCACTTCCTCTTTCAAGATGTTTGAGAGAGTCAATTATTATTAAAAAAAACCCCAAACTCAAAACAGGAAACTCTTATCAGCTTGCCAGGAAGCTCTATTGCTTTGTGGAAGTGTTACTGCGCGGTCATTGCTACTTTCAGTAGCTGTTTGTGAGTAATTTATGGGCTTAAAATGGGCGTCAAATCTTCCATGCAACCAGGGGAGAGGCCTTAAAGCTGGGACGGGCAGTGGTAGGAGTGGAGGGTGGAGGGGAAATACCAGGGAACAGGATTTGTATTATCTTACCACATATATTTACAATGATAAGATTTTTCATTGTCTTCCATGGTAAGTAATGATCCTGTTTTTGTTCTGGATTTGGATCAGGAAACAACAAACCTATGTCTCCGAAAAATGCACAGGCTTAATCTTCACTGACTTCATTATTCAGCAGAAGTAATCAAGGAATGTGGAGTGATGCGTAATTTCTTGGAAGGGTAACTTGTGAATTCTTCCCCTATATTATGCATTTCTATTCCAAATGAAGGCATATGTGTCTATGTGGAAAAACAACAGTCAGATATATCTGAAAATATGTCAAAGGTGTTGGGTTTGCTGTATTTTGACACCTCAACTTTGTCATGCTTATTTTTGATGGAGAACTTGTCTATATGCAGATAACGTTTCTTGCGAGGGGAGGGGAGAAAGGTTTCCTCTAAAGTATCTCTGGCAATTAAAGGGAAAAAAAAAAAAGGTATGTGATGTAGTTAAATATATCTGAAAACTCTGTGTGTGTGTGTGTGCTTTACATATTTAGCTTTGGAGCTTACAATTCAAAGCAGTCATGCAGTCGCGCTGAGCAGCGCTGGCTCTTTGCCCAGTATGTGCTGGTTTTTCTAGGTGTGAGTGCTGGAGAGCTCTGTGCACGGCTGTCGTGCCCAGAGGTGCTGGGTGTCCCGCGTGCCACGCGGGGTGCGCGTGATGTGCGGCAGGAAGGCGACCGCTCCAGCGAGGGGACCGCGTCCCTAGCGCTGGCCTCTGTCTAAAGTGCTTGCTCGTCTTTTATTTTGTGCTGATAGATCCATTTTAATTAAATATAACAAACTTTCTGGAAATCTGAGCTGTGGGACAAAAGAAAAGGGGGGGAAAACTAAATCTAGATTTCTTCTTTGTCTCATCTCTTGAGGAAATAACTTTGAAGTTCACCTGTTCCACATGCTCTCCTCTCCCGAGTCACTAAATATCCTTACTGTTGACAAAGCAGCCACTCCTTGGATAGCCACTATCTTCAGTGTAGTGGGGCTGGGCAGAGGAGCAGGGAAGAGTCACCCATCACCTCAGTGAGCACTGCCAGCAATGCCCAGAGTTTCTGTGGACTCCTGAGCTAGGGCCTGGAGTTTGGGCACACACAGTGGTATGTGTTAGCCTAACCTGGGGACTTAAGAGCTGTGGGCTCCTAACTTTGGCTGCATCGCTTGGTCCTGTTCTGGTTGGAGTGGAGTGAATGCCAGAGAAGTGGGAGGTCTCCCTGCTCTCCCTTCATGATGGGTAATGTTGTGTGGTCTTTCAGTGCAGGCTCTGCTGCTTGAATCTGGCTGTGCCTATGGGCTCTTGAGTTGGATCCCCCTCAAGGAAAGGAGATCTTGAGGACAGGTATAAAGACTCTTTTGCAGGCTGCTTTGAGATGATGGTCTCAAATACTGAGTGTTCTGTGCGGAGAGGTGAGCATACCCTTCTCTTTGAGAGAAAATGGGGTCATCTATTCCCTCGTCTTTACTCATGTACAGTTATATTTTATAATGGTACAGTGCAATGACTCCATTTGTGTACTCATCCATATTTGTTTTCTTTTAATACACATCATTTTCAAAGGGCATTTGAAGAAATGTATCTAAGTATCAGTAAATAGATCCTCTCCTCCAAATGCATGCAGTGCTCCCACTTGGGCTTATTTGGGAAATAAATAGCTTTTTGCTGGGGCTGTAAAAGTGTCTTCCTCTGCTCCCTTATATCATCGGAGCACTGGAGGTGACTGCAGAACAGGATCAGGCTGTGTCTCTGAAGAGGCTGCTTGGCTGCCGATGGCTCCAGCACCACGGGGCCATCCCAGGGCAGCCTTTGGGCTGAGGGGACAGGTCAGGAGGCGCCATCTCCCATATGCCTAAGAGGAGACTGGGTCTGGTGGTGATATTTGAGTCTACCCGAAGAGCCAGCAATGGTTAAAGTTCATTGACTGCAGCCCCTGTGTGGGGTGGGAGCTGCTCAAAAGGCTGCCTTCCCTTGGGCTGTGGAAGGCTGGCCTGTGACCAAGCCTGGCCCTGGAGAGGGTGCGAGGCCAGCTGTGAACATCCTCCTGCCTCTGCAGCTCTCTAGGCCCCTCCACCGAGCCTGCAGGATCTTCATTGTCTTGGCTTGGCAACTTCTGCCTCTGTTAATCCTGATATCCACGTCTGCAGGGAGCAGCTGGATAAGTAAACTTTTGGAAGAAGAAAGATTATTACAGCTGTCATGTGCCTTGGGAGTGCAAGCAGTGATCTCTTTTTTTTTTTTTTTCTTTTTCCTCTTTTTTTTTTTCTGCTTTTGCCTGTGAATACCCAATTTTGACAAAATGTCTTGGCTCTTATTTCTTCTGTAGCCCTCCCTCAGGGTCTTTTTTTTTTTTTTTTTTCCTCTTTTTTTTTTTCTGCTTTTGCCTGTGAATACCCAATTTTGACAAAATGTCTTGGCTCTTATTTCTTCTGTAGCCCTCCCTCAGGGTCACGGTGAAAAGTCCTCCTTATGCTGCGCGGGGAGTGAGGCATCTATCGGAAGAGGATCATTAGAAATATCCGTGACCTTATGTGATCTGCAGGACAAGGACAGAGACAGACGGAAAGGGCAATGCATCCTTGCTGTCACATTAGCAGTTTATCATCTCCTGTTCCACAGGGCTTGTTCCTCTCCGAGGAGGAGGAGGAGGCCTCTGGGTTTCCTGCTGGCCAGGAAAGACATTGCTCTGGGATGGCCTGGCTGCAAACAAGATGGTGCCCCGGCCAACTCTCCACTGCTGCCTCCTGTCCCCTCCCCTAGTTCCCCCTCTGGGCTTCTTCAGCTCCTTCCCTGCCTTTGGCACTAGTCCCGCTTTGGCCTAGTCCAAAAGCTTTGGCTTTCTCGTCCCACAGTCCCTCCTGCAGCAGCTAGGGACATGGCTTTTGCTGATCTCAGATGGTCTTTGGGAAGCGGGTGCTGGCATGAGTGTCCCTGTTTCTTCCTGGCACGCAGCATGGGTGGAGAGCTGTCTTTCCTCCCACCCCTAATGGAAAGGGAAGGGGGACAGAATGATTTGCAAAGAGATCAGTATGGAAAGAGGAAAAAGGCAAATGATGCTCACAGTTTCTCCTTGGAGGTTCTCAAAAGAGATGAGAAACTCTAGGTCTGTACTGAAATACTACAAAGGCTGAACCACGGTGCTTCTGTGGATAGAGCTGTTTAGAGAATGTGTGGGGACAGGGAAGACGTTCACACCCCAACTTAGCCACACTGTAGTGGCACTGTTATATTCCACTCTATGCATCCCCTGTGACAAAGCGCCCTCTCCAGAACATCCTTGAGTCTCAGACACATACACTGCAGGCAAAAGACCACAGTGATCGAGCCAGCAGAGCTTTAAGGACGTTGCTGCCCAACCTCGTGCCTCATCAGTCACTGTGCCTGCAAGGGGCTTACTGAAGAAACACCCCCAAGGCTCTGCAGTGGCTCAGGCAGCTGCAGGCCACCTCTTGTGGCCTTGGGGACCATCAGTGCTCCACGGGCTGGAGCCTGCTCACTCAGGGTGTGGAGGTATGCAAGGCATGCAGCTCCTTTCGTTGCAAGCCTTGCTATGTGTGATGGCTGGAGCAGGCAAGGCGAAGCACAAGTAACTCTTGAGAAGGAGCATCTGGTTATAGCGTGTGCTGCCTGTCACCAGCCTCAGACCGAAGCAGGGCTGAAATGGAGGAAAAAGTGGCTCCCAATGTATTAAGAGTCTTTGACCATACTTTTTGATTGTTCTCTGCCTGTGAGAACTGCCATTGACATCATCACTGGTTGTGTAAATCTGGTTCTATAAACACTTCTGTCAGGTCCTGTGTGTGAGACCTCTGGAATGTAGAACATCTTTCTCAGTCTCCCACAGTCCCTGGCTCATTCATCACCTGCAGGCAACTTAACAAAGCTCTACAGCTTGGTGCTGCCTCTGCAAAACTAGATTATCACCTTTTCTCCTTCCCTCTTCAACACTGCCTGTGCGTTCTCTCTATATATTTTTGGAAGGTTTATAAAGAACAAATAGTATATACTGGCTTGGAAAGAGAAACTAAAGTGTGCTCTGCTAACAGATGTGACTGCCGATCGATATCGGAAACATGAGACCGTTCTTACTGTTTAATTCCCAAGCTGTGATCTCTTGCCAGAGAGGTCATCAGTCTCCTTTCATTCCTTTGGCAGGATGAGTCGTCATAAAGCCATGATATTGGTTAGAGACCTAATTTTCTTTGTGGCAAATGGTGTAAGTTAACTGATTTGTCAGAGTTGCTCTGTGGTCGAACTGGGCTGATGGGTGCTAATTAGTTATAATTGATGTTTAAGCTACTTACAACCTTTTTGGTATTTATAGGAATAAAACCTGTTAATGGTGTATGAAGGAACTCTTTGTTGAAGGAGTGAATCCTCATCCTAATTGGGAGGAGGCAACTATGCTCTTGAGAATTTAACATATCTGTTACATGACTAGACTCCCCAGTGGCAGATAAATTAAAAAGACACTATTGCTGCATGACATGGAAAGTTCTAAGATGGTTGGATCCAAGTAATTTTCCTGTCCTTATTGCAAATGGCTTAAATATATGGTAGGCAGTTGAGTGGCTGGCTTCTAGTTGGGTTCCTTTCTGCTCATTGCAGGAATAAAGCTGCTGAAATGCTGCCTGAGAAGTAGCAGCTGAAGGTGGTAAGAGAAGTGGCCAGGCAGCTTCTCGTGGGAGCGGCACTTCCTCCTTCTGTGTGGGCTAGAATTGCCTTAAAAGGAACTTTCTTGTTCTCGTCTGGCTGATAATTGCCCAGTTCAGTAGATTGAGTGGGGGGCTAATACTGTTTAGAGCAAGCTTTCAGCTAGCACTTGTTTGCAATGATCTTGTGAATTCCATGCGTATGCTCCTCGTTGTCCACACGACAGCAAAGGCGAGAAAGACAACACAATCCAAGGCCTATAAATATCTGCTGTGTTCGTGTCTTTACAAGACCTTAATGGAGCCCTTGCTGACGCTTGTATACATGACAAGTAACTCTTGGAAAAGAGCCCATCCAAAGCCCTAGCAACTTGCACAGTGTTTGATGTGCTCCTCAACAGCCAAGGAACTGGTGGACCTGAAAAACCCTGGTGAACGTGAGCTGTGCTTTGCACTAAATTACTCCCTGTGGGCCAAACTGAAGTATGTTCATGCATGTAAAATAACAGTTCCAGCAGCAGGTGACTGACTTGCCTGCACTAGCCTTGAACTTCTCAGTTTGACAAGTTCCCAGATGAAGCCTTGTTTTCTCTCCCCCTTGCCCTGACCAGGAAGAGGAGGGAAAGGCTCATAAGCAAAAGGAAGGAAAGGGAAAGACCAAAAAAAAACCCAGATGCTGTATTATGAGATCTTAACAGAAAGAAACTTGGATGTTACAGTCAAACTACTTTGCTAGAATAATTCAATACTATTCTCTGGGTGTTTCCAAACATGCCCCGTCACAATTTGATGGACTCGCAGACTTCAGAGCCAGGAAGAATGTAAACACAGTGTACTGTGTCCCTTGACTTGTCAAAGCCTAAACTCAATTCCTCTTCCCGCAGCTGCCCCTAAGAGAAACACTGGAATAAACAGGAGCGGAGGAGAAAGCTATAAATAGTGCAAGAGGGGTAGCGTGTTCCTAGATGCATTCTGGAGCTTGTCCCTAGTTCCCCTGTAGAAACACCGTCACCCGACGTGTAAGGTCAAACCACCCATAAATCTGTTCCCCCACCAAAGGCTGTTACATGAATAAATCCTTAAGGAGTAATAAGAGTAAACTAAAGGAGCACTTTTCCAGACATAAATCTGAACTTCATTGTTATATGTAGTTTACATCAGAACTGGAGATGGTGGAAAAACTGATTCTCAGCTCTTGTTTGATTAAAAATCCATCTGAACTCCAGCATGTTGGCTAAAATCCAGCTCACAGGCGCAATTGGCTCTTGCTGAGCTATACCCTGCCTCCTGAATTTGTATTTGGGGAGTTTATTCAGTGTAATTACTATCCTTTCCCTCAAATGTCTATATGGCACTGTTGCCCCACACTGCCTACTGTGAGATGAGAATGAAGTTCCCATGTTTTGCAGTCTCTTTTTGTGTTTTATCTTGTCCATTCTGGGACAGAAATGGAGAAGACCAAGGAAGAGGCTGCTGCTTGGGAAAAGGAAGCTTTTTTGCCCCTCTGACCCTGTCTGAAGGGCATGGCAGGATCAGGAGAGAGAGCAACAGTAGCATAGGAGTTGTGAATAACCTCTTCCCCCTGCAAATAAAGAGGTTCTGTGTATAACTGCATGGGCAACTTCTCTTGGAAAGAGCCATTCCCATCAGACAGAGATGTCACTGTCTTCCAAAGCATGGTGCTGTGAACTGATGAGGAGGGCTCCTGCAGGCAGAAGGGCTGTGCAACTGGCCTGAAGTACTAGTGGACTTAGCAAGCTGTATCCTTGCAATAGATGCTGGAAGCAATGAAGGTGGCTGGGGTCATCCCAAGTCATAACTGACCAAAAAGGAGGCGTGAGGGGTCTGCTCGTCAGTAGGACTGCATGTACTCTGTTTAGAAGAATTTGGGATGCTTGAATTTTCTTTAGGAAAGAGTTTAATGGGCAAGAGTCAAATGTGGTGTATGAACTTAACACTGAGGGCTGAGGTTGGAAGGGACCTCTGCAGATCATCCAATCCTACCCTCTGCTCAATCAGGGGTCACCCTTAGGATGTTTCCAAGGATTGTGTCCAGGCAGCGTTTGAATATCCCCAAGGAAAGAGACTCCACAGCTTCTCTGGGCAACCACTCCAGTGTTCTCTCACCCTCATAGTAAAGAGGTTTTGCTCTCATATTCTCCAAATATTGAATTACCTTTGCAAACATAACCTCACAGGTGTTTATCATGCTTCCTCTCTGCAAGAAGATGCTTTGCCTCCGCTGCTCTGTTGCTGAATCATAATGCAATCTTAAGTAACTGTTTTTGTTGATAAAATGCCCGTTAGTTTTCTCCTCCTTACAGACAGAACAGTTGAATTCTGACAGAGCAAAGCACCTTTGCAGCAAGTGTTGAAAGCAGACCCCACGCCTCCGTGCTGTGGTACTGTTCTGTGCACTTGACCTCTCTTGGTGGAGCTCTTTGTGCTCTTGGCACCTGTGTGTGTGTGAACGCTGCTGAAATACTGCACAGTGGCTCTCATGGGGAGCCAGGAGTCTCCCCACGAGGCACAGAGCAGATGGGACCTGTGGCAAGTGTTCTAGTGCCAATACGTCTTAGTTGTGGTGTGAATGCTGCTTCAAGCGACAAAAATATCACTTCTGTTTAATGAGATTGCTGAGGTTCTCGGCACGTTGCTCGTGGTCACAGTCAAGCCCATGAAAACTAAGTTTTTAATAACTTTTTTTTTAATAACAGTTTTTTAAGAACAATTTTGCTTTACAAGCTAGTGTGCTAAAGCCAGTGCTGCAAGTCTTTGTGCTTTGAGAGCTAGTCCATGAATTTCTGAACTACCTGAACACCTTGTCTGTGTATACTGAGAGACCAACAGGCCTCATCTTCTGCTGTCTCCACTGAGAGAGCCTGTGGTCTTCTGCTCTTCAAGAAAGTTCTCATACTGATACTTGGCATAACTAATACTTGGCATAAGCAACACACTGTAGGAGCAGCCACCAGAAAGTCAAACTTTGCATGGACACAGAAGGGGCATTAGGGGCTCTTTCAAGATGTTCCCTTTGGTCTTGTCCTTCTCCCTCAATCTGGAGTTTGGTGGATACACAGAGAAATGAGCTTTTTTTGAATTTCTTTTTCTTTCTTTTGGAATTCAGCCTTATTTCATTTTGCTATGTAAAGAAATAGACAGATCTGGCCTTTCTTTTTTAATAATGTTTTAGGACCAGGGTACAAAAAAGGTTAATGCGTTAATTCTTAAGACAAGTGATAAATGTACTGCAATAAGCACATCCTACATACACAGAATATATTTCTCTATATAATATGAACACAGAGATATAAAATAAGTTATACTTGTCTTGGTTTTTCATCACAGTAGGAGCTCAGCTTATATAAAGTGACAACAGGAACTGGAACAACATGCTGCTCTAAAGCAACAACCAAAAACCAGGAGACTCTGTGTGTGTGAGCATGTGCGCATGGGGAAACAAAATAGCAAATTGAGGGATTTCTACCCAAATCAAGTCCTAAGAAAACAGAAATTTCATAGAGCATGACAGAGAGTGGAATGGCTCTTGGCTCGGGGCAGAGGCTCTAGAGGGGATTAAGTGTTGCTGTGTGGGGAGGAAGGGGTGGATGAAGGTTGTTCCCCCCCAGGCTGTGGTTGGAGGGTGGCAGGCAGCGTGGCAAGCTCTGCCTGCTGCCCCTGTGTTCTCGGCTCGCGTGATGGACACTCTACCTGACAACGTGGAGCTCTTGTCTCTACAGCAAGAACAGGACCTGGTGGCTTTCACTGCACACGATGAGAGTAAACAGATCACTTCACAGGAATGATGAACACCACTGTTGCTCAAAGGCTTCTGAAGGAGAAAACACTATCCACTTGTGAAATGGTTAGTGAGTCTGGGGCTGGTGAGTCCTGGGTGATCCCCCCCTTCCAACCCACCTGATCTCTGCCCCCAGCACCTCTCCTCCTGCTGCTTCCTTTGGGGCAGTTGTTCTCTTGGCCGTGCTTGAGAGCAAATCTCCCCCTACGAAGTGATGGGAGGTAGAAATGCTTGGCAACTCTTAAGGTCTGTCCCTTTGTAGCCAACAAGGAATTCCAGCTGTCCTACTCAGGCCAAGCCATTTCGGATTGCTTCTGTTTTTAAGGACATGGAACCACTTGTAAAACTAAGCTTTAAAAATTGTGAGAATCTGCATTTACCTTTCTAACTTAGGGGTTTGTATATAGGCTCATCATGAATTAGGAGATGCTTTGTCGTTTGGATAACAGCTTGGTGACCTTTCTGTGTTGTGGGTTTTTTTCCTTTTTCCTTTTTTTTCCCCCTTCACTAGCAAGGATCTCAGAAGCCTCTTGGGGTTTGAGACCAATTAAAACGGCGCAAGGTGCAGCCAAAGCTCAGGAGTGATACTGGCAGTCAGCAGGTTTCTATTAGTGCTCTCAAAAGATGCAGCCCACGTGAGTCTTTCTTCTACGCCCACTTGTCAGCTTCTACAACATTCTCAGTATTTATAGATTAAACGTTAGAAAGCAGGGAAATTACACAGGAAGAGTTAATTGCATATTATCATGAAGGATTGGACTTTTCTTTGTTTTGCCTTTTCTTCATACAGTAAAATAGGTATAAATCCAAAGGTGATCTCACATCTAAAGGTATAATTTAAGTAAACATGTTTCTCTAGATCTTTCTCCCCACCCCTTCTCCCCTGTGACCTTTCTTTCACTCTGTTATTTTCCTCTTGGATGGAGGGAGGAGATGGGAAGGGAGCTCATTTGGCAGCTCGTGCCCCTCCAACTTGACTTTAATGAGATGATTCGCCAAGGCAAACTCCTCATCATCCAGCATGCCATCTTTGTCGATGTCAGCCAGTTTCCATATCTTGCCCAGCACGGTGTTGGGGAGCTTAGACCTTACCATCTCCTTCTTTGCATTGGCACCAGTTATTTTACCATCGACGGGCGAGAGCGTGTAGAAAATCTCATCGTACATGGGCTTGTCCCGGGCCACGACCCACTCGGCGTCGTCGATGCCTTCGCCGGCGCCCTCGCCGTAGCCGTGGCCGAAGGGGCCGTGCAGGGTGCCCTCAAAGGCTCCTCCTTTCACCATCTGCGTGGGCCGCTGTGACTCCTCCTGGCGCACGAGCACCATGAGCTGGGCGATGTCGTTGGCCAGCATGTCTTCCACTGTCTCCAGCAGTTTGCTCTTCAGCGGCTGGAACTTGCTGAAATCCTGCGCCTGCAGCTGATCCTTAAAGTGGGACAAGAGAGCAAGGGGTGAGCAAAGTGGCAGCGCACAGTGCACAAACAAGGTACAGCAAAGAAAAGAGGTTTACTCAAGGTCCCAATAATGTCTCTAAGCAAACAGAAGAACCTTCTTTTCAAGTCTTATTAAAAAGGATTCTTCTCAAGGACCAAATTGCTCAAGGCAAAGGGTTAGTGCATTTCTAGGTGGTCACTGTAGCTTCTCCTATGTTCTCCAGCCCCTGCTCTGCATTTCTTGCTCCTCAGTACTCTGGGGAAGGAAACAGCATGCCGGCAAAAGACTATTTCAGCAGTAAAACCCCAGTCATCACACAGCGTATCTTTCAGATGCAGCAGAGAGGTAACCTTACAGCATGGCACTTTCTCCAGTTTTCAGTTAAGGACAAAGTGTTTTGAGCAGGGCCTGCACATGAATGATTTTGAGAACTGCAGATGTCCTGCAGCTTTGTCCTTCATCCTCTACCTATTAAATCTAACCTACTCACTTCCACTAGAGTGTTATATTTATATGTATATACATTTATTTTTGACCCTTATTCACTAGTTATTAAAACATGTTTATGATTTTCCATTGGGTACACTCTGTAGATCTCATTCTCAAGGACTTGAGGAAAATGCTTTTTTTTTCTTTTAAATGAGATGATGCTGTATTTTCCATAAGGACCTAGAAACAACGTTAACAGCTCAGTAACTTGGAGCAGGTGTCTGCTTGGACCGAAGCCACCCAGCCATGTACCCGTGTCCAGCATTGTTCACATACACAATACACGGCCCTGTTCCAAGGTGCTTTGGAAGTCTGTGACTTTTATGAACAGTGGGTCAGTCTCAGCTTTGCAGGACACAACCTGCTTCTCTCCTTGAAGTAGATGGGGTGGGGGTTAGTGTTCATAGTCTCCCTTCTCTGAGTCTTTTTAGAAACAAATGGTGAAGTAAAGGATGAAAGGATGTGTTTGAGGAGGCATATATGTAGGCTTTTGCAAGAAATGAATCATTTTTAATATAGATTTGCAGTATTCTTAGGCTTGAGAAATGTCAGACTGGAATCTGGAATCAATCTGCTGTTAAGAGATCTAGATAAAGATTTCAGAAATGAGGGTGGCTGGAGCTTTGCATGGGCAAAAAATTCTTCTGCCCAAATATACATAGTTCGGAGCTCATTTCAGAACTGGCTATTTTGATATTACAATAGATCTTGCACATGGGCAACAATAATCAAGGTCTGTGTGGCCTCTGCCACATTCCCTATAGTACTCGAATGGTATTTATTTGGATGCTTGGTACTCTGGGTGGGATGCTGATGCTTACCTGCATCTTCCTCAGATTAGGGAAGTCTCCTGGTGAGATCTGATGCTCCCGTTCAATCCGGGCATAAATCTCTCCCAAGTTGTTAACAAGCTCCTTCTTTTTGTTGTCTTTCCCAAATACTGAGGGCATTTCCTTCTTTAGGGAACTGATGATGTAGGCATGGACCTGAAGGGTATTAAATGACACAGAAGACAAAGATATAAGCAGAATGTCAGGGTGCTCTTCCCAGTAGACAGCACCTGTGCCTGGGAGTCACTGCACCTGGCCTTGCCCTGAAGGGCAGGCTCAGCTCCTCAGCCTACTCACTGTCACTGCAGTGCCAGGAGCTGCTCAGCTGCACTCCCTACTCGTGCTGAGACACGGCGAGGGGGCTGGGTGAGCCCTGGGCACGCAGAGAGCAGCGCTCGTGGCTACAGCCTGGGGAATTCCTACCCTTGCACACCAGGCACTGCTTGACAGGGAAGTCCCGGGCCAGCCTTGCCACAAGGGTTCAACACACAGGCACCTCTCTGGAGCTCTCTAGAGCTTGTTTAATGTTTTACTGTGAATGACTCCTTAAGTCACACAATGCTCTCGAGGACTCTGCATCAACTGACGTGGGGCTGTGCCATGTATTTTTGAACAGCTACGTTCAGCTCAACTTAAACATTCATGGAGATGGAATTTCTGGCAATGCCCTTAGGAGCCATTTTCTCATGCTCGCTGCAGGCTTAGGCAGTGCTCACCTTGGCCAACCGTGCTCTCTTGATGAGATCATTGAGCTTCCTCAGCGCTGCGTTGCGGGGTAGGCTCTGAATATCCCTGAACAGGTCCTGCTCCTCCGCCTCGAACAGCTTGCGGTTGTCGGGGATGAGCAGCGGGTGGGACCAGAAGGAGCCGATGTAGACCCTGATGACCTCGGGAGTGTTGACAATCTTTCCCAGGGACCACATGAGGGCACCGTACACCCGCATGAGCTGCTGAGTCTCTATCTGGTCTGCTTTGTTGAGGACAACTCTCATCTTGTCCTCGTGGTTCTTCAGGGCCTTGATGACCTCAGAAAATTCATCTGAGATGTCCAGCTTGTGCGCATCAAAAAGGAGAATGATGCGATCGACCCGCTCTGCAAACCACTCCAGCACAGCTGCGAAGTCGTAACCTGCGAGGGGTGGAGGAAGAGCAGGGATGTGCACATGGGGGAGTGGAGAAGGCTCTTGCCGTTCCTGAACCATCCAAGGGGGAGCCAGCACCTTGGTGAGCTTGCTAAAGCAAACAGGAAACACGACTCCTGGCCCCGCTTTCGGTGGCCATGAGGCATTCTCCTTCAAACCAAAGTGCTGAAAATCTGCAGTTAACAATGATTCTTATTCTCTGTGTCAAAAGGTCATCCCTAGATGTCTTGAAATCATTTATGCTTCACACAAATACGTGCCACGGAGAAACTGCTGTGTTTAGACAGCTACTGCTGTAGCCTTGTGTGTGGCAACAAGACTGGCAGGTCAAGCTTCTTAACAGTGGCCGTCAGCACAGCCTAAAAGGCTGTGGAGAGCTGGGTAACTACAGTATCTGTATCCAGAGTGCTTTGAGACACCTATCTCTACTGCTTAGATCTGCCAGGACTTGTCTAGCTGTGTGAGACTAACTGGATTCCATCCCACTCGAAACCAGGATGCAAATAACCGGCGTGGCCTGAGTGATCCTCCTGCCAGACCTGCTGCCTGTGCACAGAGCACAGCGACCAGCACTTTCCTTGTGGCAGGGCCACCACCTCCAATTCCACAGGTGGACTCGAGCTAAAAAGTCTGAGTTCAAATTTTGCATCCCTCGCAATTAAGGCTAACGCTTCCCACTGACATGGGGCAATCTCTGGGGTACAAGGCATAATACACAGCGTGCATTTCAAAGCAACAGTGACAAAAAATGTCTTTTCCAGCTCTGTGATATTTCTCCATCTTCTTTAAAACCCTATTGAGATGCTTGTGTTTCCCTGCTGCCCTGATGTCCTCTCTTGTGCTGTGCAGCATTTGGGTTATCCCCAGAGTGCAGTATTCTGTTAAGAAAAGTGTTCTGGTAAGAAAGGCCTCTACTGGTAACACAGCTCCTTTCCTGATGGGTAGGAGAAATCAGATATGAGCTATTTGGATTCAAAGATTTAAAGCCTTTAATGCGTGTGCGTTGTTGTTCTTTTATTTATAAAAGACAAGAATTAGTTTAGTGGTGTGGGTTTTTTGGGTGTGCGTGTGTGGTGTATTTTTTATTTTTAACATAATAGTTTGAGGGTAAGCAATGCATCCCAGTCTACAGATCACAGCTGAAGAAGGGAGGGCTGCTGAGTCATTTATTAATTTTTTTCCTCTGCTCCATTAGTCTTTTCTCCCCTATGACTTCAACCAAATCCGAGTATAATCCTGGCTCTGAAGTCAGGAGCAATTCCAGTGTGAACCTTTCTTTTCACCTGGATAAACTGGTATTATACAACTGTCTGCTGTTGAGAATTCTGGTACAAATGCAGAACACTGTAACTGGCTACAGTATTTCACTTAGGTCGCTTAATTCGCTCCTTTAAGAACAGAGAAGAGTGACAGTACTAGACAATAAAGCCATTAGCAGCAGGTTTTGTTTGTGTGAGAAGGCACTCTTGGGATGTGGACAGCTTGTCCTGCTCTTTTTCCATGGTATCTCGAGGAATAGGTGGGTGTGATGGATGTTTCTGCCACCAGGAGCCTCCCGCTGACTCAAAACAGCAGTGCCTCCTGTGGCAGCAGCAAGTGACGTGTCCTGGCTCTCTGCTCACCTCTGAATCAAGGGGCAAACACTCTGCTAAGGATAACCCATGTCCTCACCTACCGTCCAGTTCTGCTCGGGCTGCCCTGCAGGTTATCTAGCCCCGAGGGGCAGCTGCTCCTCCTGCTCTGAGCCACACAGCCTCTTTCTTGCCATGGAAGCAATGCATCAGGGTGACTCTGTTTGGAGATGTTTGTGTGTTGAATCCTGTCGAGTTTCACTGACTGGGATGCCTTCTCATCAAGCTGGTGTATGCCTGACTGGCACTGCAGTTGCTTCTCCCAGCCGTTCCCGGCCTTGCGCGGAATCGAGGGGGAAACCAGTCATACTCTCTAGGGCACCTACTAGTGCTACAGGGATGGCCTGCCCTACATCACAGGGGTTGTTCTCTTGCAGTAGGAGTAATGGGCTCCCTGTTGTGGTGTTATGGGCTGCATCTGACCCTCTCTACAACTTCCAGCAGTTCAGGAAAAGCAGGGATTCATTTGGAGGGAGGAAAAACCAGTTTTGTTGTTAGGTGTGGAGGCTGAGGTCAGCTCTTTGGTCTGTCTGGATCCCAAGTTTTGTCCAAAACGATCCAGGGTCTTTGACTTCAGCGGTCTAGGTCTAGATCTGCAGTAGCCCTTAAGAGGCTATCTGGCCTCTTGAGCCTCTCTGCTATACATGGACAAAAATGCTGCCCTGCCCAACAGGAAAAGGGAATTAATATCTGCTCAGTCCTATGTGTGTTCCCATGGAAACATGCACTGAGTCACGGCTGTCCCTGTGGACTTCACTAGATGGCTGGATTCATTAGCAGCCTGTCTGTCCAGGCTGCTTTGCTTGTGCAGAGATACTCTCCTGACAGCTGTCCCACACAGCTCCATTAAAAGAGGGAACAAAGCCCCAGGGATTGACACTTGCTCATGTTTGAGAGCAGTCCCACCACCATGGATGAAGGACCAGCTTGCAGCCCTTGGTGGGGCAAAAGCCTGATCCAGGTGCTCTCCTTCTATGTCTCACTGGCTTGGTACTTAAGGGAATGTGGGAGACCCCTCACACTGGTGCCCAGCTAAGCAAGAAGCACCTATTTTGGCAAGCACCTCTAGCAAGTGTTGCTCATAATCTGCATTATCCTGATGGAGGCAGCAGTCAGGAAAACCTGTCTGTATTTTGTTTTTAACTGATCGAATGCTTGAGAAGGGTGGAAAAAAGGGAAAACAATGCAGTTACACTTTTACTGAGGGCTTACTATAAGATGTGGAGAAGACAGGGCAGGTGGAACAGACCTGCCTTTGCCAGGTGTCACTCACGGGTCCCTGGGAGGCTGCTTTTCCAAAGAGCCACTGCCTAGAGAATTACTGCATGGGAGACCAATAGGACCAACTCTCCAGTTCTGCTTTTAGCACCCAGAACAGCAGACTGATACTCAGCTACTCGGGTATGGATGCTGGGCTGACGTACAGGGTGGGAAACTCCATGGGCAAGCTGTTAATGAAGACATTTAAAAAGAAGATCTTACTTCCCTATTTTAACATTTCATGAGCTCTGGGTTTTGGAGGACTTCTGAAAAGTGCAGAGACTTGAGACATTTAAGTCTGACTTCTGACAGAGCTGGAGGTGTTTGACACCTGGAAGCACAGAAGGCTCATTTTGTGACTAAAAACAAGCATTAAGTCTTCATGATACTTTTTTATTATTTGACAGATGCTTAGGACATAACTTTACTTTCTTCTGGCATTTTATTTTAGTGAGAGATTAGACCAAGAACTGATCTTGACCTATGGTCAAATTAGGAATTTTCTGTGTGGAAGGTCCCCTTGCTCGTTCAAGTGCAAATGTGCTGTTTCTGTACGCCCTGTTTTAAAGTGTTGCAGAGTGTTGCTAAGGCTTCTTGCAAAAGCAGCCAAGTACTATCTTTGATTTGGCAGTGATTTGGTGATGGGTGAAATTATCTATAGCATAGCACAGTTTATCATGAAGTTACAGGGCGTTTGGGAAGCCATCTGTATGCCAAAAACTGCATAAAATCAGAGTCGTCAGCACAGAGATGTTTAGACAGAAATTTGAAGTGGAGAATTCTCTGTTCAACAATCCCTGGCTCTCTGGTTGCACTTGCATCTCTGTCCAACAATAAGACACAGTTAAACGTGCCCTAATATCACTGATGTAGCTTCTCTACAACCTCTGGACAGAAGAACGTGAATAGAAAATGAATCTCAACTGTACAGCAGTACAAAAAACAGACAAGGAGAACATGCTAACTACTTTCTTCTATTCTGTGTCCATCTCTTTCATAAGATGTGAAAAGATTTAACACACAGTTGAGATGTCAGTGGGGCTATGAGTAGATTCAGTCTGTAGAGAAGATGATCTCCTTGCAGGCCCCCTGCTACCTGGGCTCTCTACGGCAGGATTAATGGCTACTTGTCCATGCACTAGCTGAATATCTTGCATTTAACCCACATCAGGCAGCATTGTGCAACTGCCTTTCTGCCAGCTCAGCCCAGGCATGACACAGTTCTTAGTCTACCTGTGGGAAGATGGATGATATCTCACCCAGCATCGGACCTACCTGGCTGTAACACCTTCCAGAGCCAGTTTAAACCAGCAGGGTGTGTGTGCACCTTGGTTCAATGCTTCTCACCATGCAGCTACACTCCCTTTTTTTGTCTGATAGGAAACACACTCTGGCTTTGTTGGCTTGTGGACTCTGCGATGGAGTCCAGGTGGGATGGATGGGAATAGTAATGTCAAGAATTACTGAGGGGATTAAAGACAAACAGAAAGAATCAGATGTCTCACAGTCTGCGGTCACTGCTCCTTTAAACTGTACTGTTTCTCTTTGCAATTTATCTCCCTTCTTACCACCCTTCTGAAGCTGGTGTTATCCAGAGATTGAAAAGCCCCCAGATCACAGCCCTCAAGGGGGCAGTTTTGTTCTGTGCCCCTTTGAGCCTGTCCAGCAACTGCAGGTTTCAGTAAGTTGCTCAAGGCTGTTGTGTGTCAGGGTCAGATTCCTGAGGGCCGCAACAGGAGAAGAACGGGATGGCTGGAAGAGCAAACAGCGAGCGCTTAGAAGGACTAGATCTTGCAGATGAAATGAGTGCCTCTTCCTGAAAGCTAATGCCTTGGTCTGAGATTTTCAAATTGAAAAATATGGGTTGGAGGCAGCATCTATCTGGCCATAGTGATGTCCTGCATGAAAATACTCTGAAGTCTGGGGAGGAAGAGACTGCGGTGGCAGGAGGCGCAGGCAGCCCCTGCTGGGGCAGTGAGTGCCAGGAGGTGTAGGTGTCACCTGCATGTGACAGATGGCTACAAGAAAATAAGGCTGGCCTGAGGTGTTTGCATGAAACACGGGGAGGGACGGCATGGAGGTGGGCGGCTGTGAGGAGGAAGAGATCAAGGGGAGGCCTGGGGAGGGAAGGTGGAGAAGAGGGATCAGGGGGACAGCATGGGAGAGAAAGCAGAGGAGGGACAAGGTTCTTGCAGGGTAAGGAGCTGGTGGGATCAGCAGGAAGAGGGCAAAAGCGAAGGTGAAAAGTGGAGATAAGTACTGGATATACCTCACTGCAGCTTCTCCTAAACTATTTTTGTAAAAAGCTGATGCACTCCTTTCTGGAAGTGGCAGCTTTCCAAGGAAACAGAGATGCTTGTAATACGTAACTGTAGGTGTACTGGGAAGTAGACAGAAACACTGCAGCCTGAAGGGACTCGTGCCCATGCTGCACACCATAATTTGTAGAGCAGGTCTCAGCCTGCTGATCGCTCCTGCCTTTCCCCGTGCTTGAGGAAATAACCTGTCCTGGAGCTGGTGATTCACACCCTAGGAGCACGTGAACTATGGCATTTCCACCGCTGCAAAGATCTATTGGAAACGTTATGTATATCTTGGAGATTTAAAGGTTTCGAGAGCAGAGGTAAAGGGACTCAGCACTATGAGAAATCTGCGCTTTGTTCTCGGGATTGGGAAGGGCCAGGGGCCCTGAAAGGCTCCTGGTTTATGTTGGTGGAAACCAGGAGAATCCTCGCGAGGCTTCTTTGGATCTGATGGCATTAATCTGACAGGAGAGCTGTCAGTAGCCACGTTTCCTTGCAACAACCTGCTTAGCTTCCTTGTGCACCCAGCGGAGCTTGTCCCCTCTTCCCTTCTCATTTGTATCTTTGTCACTTGTGATAAATAGCCAGAGCATTTTGGGGGTGTTTTGCCCAATCCTTGGAACAATTTATGGCCGGATTTTGAAATCTCACAGGGTATCTAAATAAATGCTGAGTTTTCCAGAGCGCTTAGTGCACAGCAGCACTGGTGCATAGCCAGATTTTCAAAGAGGCTTTGCATTATAGTGTCCAAAAGCAAACGTTTTTCTTCCAGAAAACATACTTGGAATCCGGGGAGAGATCACATTTGAAAACCTAACCTGAAATGGCTTTGTGGACTAAAAGTCTTCAGTAACTGATCTCTGCTACTTGTAACTATAAAACATAGTCTTACCCTCTTATTACTCAGGACACCAAAAAAAATATGATGTACAGAAAAGATGCACATTGATTAGCTGCTGATGGATGGGACTGCCTCTCCCTGGTCAAGGAGAAACTTAGGAAATTTCTGAGTGCACAGTGGACAATAAAATGAACAAAATTAGTTCTAAAAATCAGACTTGTTTAGTAACAAAAATCAAGAGCTCGCTGTATGCTAACAAGAGGTAAAAAGAGAAAGCAAAAGAGGAAAAAAGAGAGAAAGCAAAAGAGGAAAAAACTGCCTTTTCTTCCAGTGTTTTCTCTTCTAGTTCTGAGAACCTGAAACTGCTGAAAGTTGTACTTCTAGCCCAAATGATGGGAGCTGCCCCTTCTCCACCACTACCCAAAGAAAACCAGGGCATGGCATTCAGAAATATGGTCATGAGACTGGCTTAAAAAATCATGAGACAATAAAATATCACCTTCAGGTTTTGCATTCTGCTGTTCAGGTCAGGAGGGCTACAGCCAGGCTCGTGCATTTAAACATTTCTAGGAATAAAAAGAGGCAGAATTGTGCAGGTTTCCTGCTCGTTTTTGCTTTGCTGCTGAATGAGGCACAGAAGTGCGTGGCTGGAGGAACTTGGGCTTTGCTGCAGCGACTCTGCAGAGCCGGAGCACGTTTGTGAGGCTGATAAAACCGGGCAAACTGGCAGAGCGGTTTAGGCACTGCAGCAACAGAGGTAAACGGGGATGCCAAAACTAACCAGTGCTCTTTCACCCTCCCAGGCAGAGTGAAATGCAGAATATAAACAAGTGCTATCAGTGGGGAACATTATAGCAAATATTTGAAATGCCTGCCACTCGGGTGCTTCCAGTCGCATATTATGCTGTTGCTAGCACACGTGACCAAACTCTAGGAAAAAATATTTTCTTGTTGCCATTGTACCCCACACAACTCCTCGTGAAGTGGGAGAAGAATATTCCTTTGGGTGTTTGCATGTTCTTTGCAAGCATGGCCATTTGAGAAGCTGTCAGTGTGAAGCTCTGTAACTGCCTAGGATTAACCTAGTCTCTACTCCTTCTCCTGGCAGACTGGCTAGTGACTAAATATTCCCAGTACTGAAGTTGCTGGTCACTGAATTTTCCCTTTCCAGGAGAAAGAGCGTGGCTAGCAGCAATTTTTCCTTGGCTATGGGAAGCCTGGGCTGCCTTGCAGCAAGCAGAATGGAAATGTGTGGAAGGCTGGAAGAAAGCTGTAATGGAGTTTATTGGAATGCAAGCTAATGGGGAGCACTGCTGCCAGTCCTTAGTCGGCTGGGACGTTGTCCTTGCTCCCAGGAGAAGAAAAGGGGGGACAAAATACACAGGATGAAGATAAAGGAAGCGCTCAGGATGTGTTCAAGTGCTACTATAAAACGGGTCAAACACAGCTTGGCCCTGGCATTGCTGAGCTCAGCAGACTCCTGTCTGTTTAGCCCGGGGCATGTGTAGGCTGAGCCCAGCAAGTCGCTAGAAGCTGATGAACCAGGCTCAGCCCTGCAGGAGCTGCCCTACAGAGGTGCCTCACTCCGCCTGCAGAGCGTGCAAGGTGATGACTTGGGACCGACTCCTAGCTCCTGTCCTGGCCCTGCTGTGTGACCTGACCCGAGGTCGCACGCTCTGTCTTCATTTATTCCAGGGCAGACCTCCCTTTCCTGTCTTCTCTCCCAGCAGGATGCTGAGGGTTCATTACGTGACACCAGAACAGGGCTTTGCAAATGGAGAGCATCTGCATTCCTCTCCAACGTTCAGGAAGCCAAACTGTGCTGCTTTGACACAAATACCTCCCCTCCCACAGGCATCTATGCAACCTGCTCTCACGTTACACTCAAATGGGCCCAATAAAAGAAAGGAGAAGCAACTGGAGTAAGAGGGCAATAAAATGACTAGTTCTCTGCATGTGGACACAGATCTGCACCACGGTATGTGGAAAAGGTCTTGAGGAGCGACAGCTGTTCTCCAGGCAAGGAAGCAGAGAAGCAGTGAAGGGCAGAATGCTTGGTGCCCTGGTGTCCCTCCTCGTGTGCTAGGGCTCTACAGCTGAAATGCATCAGCCGTGACACAGCCGGTGCCCACGGCCAAGGAGCACACCAAGCCATGGAAGCTGCTTGGGACAGGCTGCTGCAGGCAGCTCCTTTGCCTTCAGCAATGTCTGAGTGCAGCAGCAGCAGTGTCCAGGCCAGTGATCTCCCTGGGTGCCCCGGGCATGTGGGTGTCAGCTGTGACAGACTGCACAGTCATCACCTGCTGTGAGCCTCAACCTGCCTGCCTGCTCCTCGGGAAGCTCCGTGCGCTGCTCTAGGGAAGAAGGGGCTGTTATGGTCACGTCGGGGTGCCCTGGAGGAGGGCCGGGGTGCACTGCTGTTTCTCAGGGAATAATTGGCATTCCTTGGAGGAATACCTGGCCTGGCAGCTCTGCTGCTGGCTGTGCCAGGCTGCTTGCCATCAGTGCTAATCAGTGCTAATCAGTGCCATCAGCGCTGCGCTCCTGCACGCTGCCTGCGCCTCAGGGAGGGACCAGCAGCTATGAGCAGTGAACGTAAACCAGAACCGAGCTCCGAGAGTGAGAAGCCTCAAAACCTGGTCTTGGCCCTTGAGCTGTTCCTGGGAAGCCAGATTCCTGGAAACATGGATGTAGTAACAGGAACTGCTCTGACCTCGAGATTCAGAGCGAGCCGTGAAGGATTCTGCTTTAACTCCATGGGATCCTGCCGAGCTGGCACCGTGCAGAGTAGCTAACGCTCCTGCTGCCTTCATGGGAAAGGAGCCCCTTAGGCTCCTGGTGTACCCACTGAGAGGAAATTCCCTTTATTAGAAATGCTGTAGCTTCACACGGATGGGCAGGTGAGGAAAGCCTGCCACCTCTTCTGTGTTGGTAATTTCCCCTTCAAATTAATGACAAAAAGAAGCTGCTCTGCTGCCTGCTCCATTCCCTGGCCTTGCACTGCAGGTACCTCTGCCTGAGAGTCTTACAAGCTGTTAGCAACAAATAATGGGAATGAGAAGAGCTCACGGAATAGGGGAAAATCCCCATTCCTCCCCTACTCCGAGCTGCAAAGAAACTTCAAAGTGTCTCCTGGGAAACCTCTATAAGACTCCCTTAGGTCTTGCTTTATTCCCAAGGGAAATCTGAGCAGGCTGAGTGTATGGAGCAGCGGGAGTGTTTTGTGGTGTCAGCACTTCTGGGCATTGCCTTGCTCTCTGCCTCAAAACCGCATCACTGCTCTGTATGTCTCCAAAACCAGCTTGCTAACGAGGGCAGCTGACTTGCAAGCTCGGTGGAAAAAAGAGCCAGCCATCCCACTTTTTCCTTTTCCTCCGCTCCTGCTCCCCTTCAAACACCAGCTTCCTTGAGATAAGCTGAAGCCAATGCCTGGCAGCAGCCCTTCTTAAACAAGCACCTCGGCTCTCTTCTGACTCGCAGCTCCCTGGGCTAGATCCCCTGCAGACAGAAATCACTGCAGCTCTGCCAGCTTCAACAAACCTATGCTGATCTGAAGGAGATGAGGAGCTGGTCCTGGGGCGTTTGAGAAGCCGTTTGACCTGGCCCACGTGACGGGTTCAGCCTATGCTGGCTATACACAGCGATGCCTTGGGGTCTCAGCTACGCTGTGCTGTCAGCAGGCTGGCCAGCTACACAACGGCCCCTTGTCTGGTTGGCAGTGGACAGAAAGCTCCTTAGGCTGCAGGGTGAGCAGGAGGTTGCATCTCCACCTTCAATTCTCTTTTCCTGGCATAAGAGCTCAGGATGGAGTGACCCAACTGGCGGCTCTACCCACGGGGCCAACGCACCTCCGCCTCGCTGCGCTTGGGAAGCGGAGCGGTCTGTGAAGAACTGGCCTCGAGCGCCAGGACTGCCCTACAGCCCCCCGGACAGGATCAGAATGCAAATGCTTAGAGAAATGCGGCTCCTCTCTGCTCCCAGGAAATGTTTTCCCAGCCTGTGGCATTCCTTCAGCTATGCCCAAATGTCTGGGGAGGTGTTAAGAGGCTCGGGCCAAAGTGCACCCAGAGTCTTGCTCAATAGAGCACAGCTGCACGTGGGCACGTGCTGCCACTGCTGGCACTTACAAGAGTCCCTCCAGGAATGTGCACCAAGGCCCCCAGGAGGCTGATGGAGAAACTTTGCAAAAGGAGGAGAGGGAAGTGGCAGTACATTTTGCAAGAGGATATTTTTAGTACTGGAAATATTTGGAAAATGGATTTTTCTTTCTTGCAATGTAAGGAAGGATTTGAATTTGTGAGTAGGAACAGGGAAAATTCTTTCAGGCTTGGAAAGAGTCAATTTTGACTCATTTACACACTTGAACAACAACACAATTTTCTTCTAAGCAAAACTTCATCACAACAACAGTTCTATGAGAAAACTAATGACTCAGTATTATTTTTTGACTGAAAAGTTTTATACCTTTTAATTTCAGTTTTTCCTTCCAGACTCTTAAACATGTTTTGCTGGAGGTAGGGACACTTGTGCAGCTTGTTTAAGGCCTTCTGAAGAAGGCCTGAACATTTTGGTCAGTTTGCAGACTGCCTGGAAAGAATTCATGATCCCTTTGCAGTGCAAACACTCATGTTGGAACAGTTTATTTTGAATCTGTGCCTTTCAATTAACTGTAATTGTCCCTTATTAATTACAACTGTAATTGTCCCTTTACTGATACCTTTTAGCTGAGATTCTGTGCTGGAAGATTTCGTAAAATGAACAGGATTTGTCTCTGTGCAAGGTGGTTACTCGGTGAAAAGTTTCCAAGAGCCTTTTCAATACAAGGCAGAGTGATAACACTGGGAAAGGCCTTAGTGTTTCAGGTTGGGCCTGTGCTACAGAGAATTAATTGTGTATTGCAAACAGGTAGTGTGAATGAGAACAGATCTCCCCAAACATGAATCTGTGCCTGTCATTATAATATGATAACAACTCTTGGCACCTGAATACTGCTTTCATTGAATTAAATGATGCACAGCTGTCAAAGGAGAGCTCTGCTGCTGCCACTACCTTACCGAGGAAGAAAATGACTAGAGACATTAGGGCAAAACATCAAGACTGTTGCCTAATTTTGGAGTCCAGCCTGAGCCACTCATGTGAGTTGGCGCTCTTGTATTAATTGAGGGATATATGACAAACAGCCCCACCTGAAATGTTTGTTCTAAACAATTTTTCCCCAATACTGCAGAGGGAAGCTGGTAGACGGCAAGTGAAGACAGGATTAACATAAAGGGCTTCAAAACTGTAGACCTACTCATTACCTTCCACTCTTTTGAATTATTCTCCCCATTCTTTTGAATCCAAATGCATATTCAGTGAGAGACTCTGTGCTATTCATGAGACCTGTCTGTTGTCCTCAGGATTTCCAGATTTTCCACTTGGGTGGCAGTGCTTCTTAGACCCAGCCCAATCTTGCAGCAGATTTAGGAAGCCTGGACAGTGTCTTTGGCCAAGAGGTGGGAAACAAGGCTGATTGCCACTGCCAGTGTTCATCTCTAGGCCAAGGTTTCTGCAACACGTGTAAGTTCTAATTTTTCTGATCAAAATCTACTTCACTGGGGAATATAGGACCTGTTCTAATTCAAGCACTGCTATTCCTGTTAACTCCTTTCTCTGTGAACATTTGAAGTCCTCTACAGCACACTGCAAAGCAAGTCCAAAGAGACATTAGTAACACTGTGCTAGACTTCTGAGGCCCCTAATAGTGTTTGTCTCGAATGTGTAAAGCTCAAGGGGAAACTCTCACAGTCCATTTGGTTTCCAACCCCATCCTTGGAAAGGGCAACGAATCCAGGACTTACCTCTGCTAATTCTCTGCTTTTCTCCAGAAAGGATCCCTGGTGTATCGATGACACTGATGCTTTCTAGTACAGGATTAGGTAGCTGGGCACAAACGAACCTGCATAAAAATATATGCATTTAAAATACAAGCAAAAAGGGTTTACGAGTAGCTGAATGTAACAGGCAGGATGAGACAGTTGAAATTTTGATCTCATTTATAACCCAGGTCTCTAGCTTGAGCTTGGAGTACTCTTGATTAAAGGCATCAAATAAGTGAAGACACGGGCTCTACTTTGCTTCTTCTGGATTGCTGATTTTACAAGACTTACCAAAGGTCATGACTCCACTGGCCCCAAAATGGGAATTATTAATGAAAAACAATGTGGAACAATACAAGTATTTTAATTTGTTTAGATTTTTAGCAAGAAGTGGCATTTTTGTTTTCCTTAATGTAACTGTTCTCCTGCAGGGTCCTGAACTGAAATGAACCAAAATAACTTGTCATCTTTTTTTTGAAAAAAGTCAATGTCATATGCATTTCTTTCTCACATCATGGAAATCCTAAAGTCTGGGCAGCATGAGATCTCAAGAGGCTTCTTAATGCATTCCTCTCCCTCAAGGCAGGATCAAACAGCTGTTTGCCTAGAGTATTCTTCAGACTCAGTGATGAGGACCTGGCAACGTCAGAGTTTAATATATCACTTAACTGTTCTCACAGTAGAAAATCTTAATATCTCATCTATATCTCCCTGCAACAACTTTTTTTTTTCTCTTGAAAACAGTAAATATGGAAAAGAGCTTTATTTTTCTCCTGTTGTAGCAATGGGTGCATATGTCAAGTACTCTCATAGTGACTCCCCTCAGTCCTTCCCCTAAAAGAAACAACTTTTTTCCCTTTTGCTTCTCTCAAGCTCCCTTTTTAGTTCGTGTTTCCTAAATCCCCAAAGACTTGAGCAGCTTTCTCTTGGATGCTCTCAAACTGCTCCATATATTTCCTCAGGCATGATGCCTCAACCTGATGTGGCAGCCCAGCTGTGACCTCGTCAGTGCTGAACAGAGTGGGTGGATTGCTCATTGTCTCTTGCAGCCGACAGCCCTGTTTGTTGATCTCAGTAAGATGTTTGCTTTTCTTCACAGCGGTGTGACACTGTTGACTTGCGTTCAGTTTGTACCTCGCTCCTCCCCCTCTGCAGCTCCGTTTCTGTGTAACTGCTCCTTAGCTAGCTGCGAGTTGCAGCTCATCTATTTCAGTTGCTGGTAACATTGACCGGACAGCGGAAGCGTATCTGGTTACGCGGCTTACGTAGCACTTCATGGTTAGTCTTTCTGTGGAGGTATTTCAGGCAGTTATATTTCTGTGTGTGCAAATATATATGTATATGAAAGCTATTTTCATCATGTGGTGTGATATCCAGGCATAAGAACATGTGCTCCTGTGGGAGGCAGCAGAATTGCAGAAAGGAGCAGGCTTGGCACAGAGGCTGCTGGATGCAGTCAAGGCAGGCAGGGCCCTGCAGTGCCACAGTTGGAGCTCACTGAGTCCCTGCAGCTATGAACTCCTCCAGGTGATGCTACACCTCACCCCAGCTCTCCTACCTGTAGCACTCTGGGATGATTTTGACAGGAATGAATCCTTAGTGTCTTGTCTCCTAAGCTATCAGCTATTTCAGTCTGGATCTTCTGCCTCTCTCTCTCCCCTATCCGTAGCTTGGCAGGTGGCACAAGAGGAGCCTTTCTCAGTGTGTCACCCTCACGGGGAAGATGGTGTCTGGCTGGTTTCCCTGTTGCTAGCAGGCCTATCACAGAGAACAAAAGCTCAGTAGGTCACGTTACTCCTGCTCCTGCCAGACAAGTGCTGGTGCTCCATTTTCCTGAGTAGTCCTTATGATCTAATACTAAGTGGTTTGGGCAAGGGGATTTTCCACCCCATCTAAAGAAAGTATTCCAGAGATTCCGATACAAGGTCAGAGGGCAGTGGGAGTAAATGCTTTCTGGCTCTGTTGACCAGTTCTCTAAGGCTGCTGCCTTCCTGCTGTCCCAGCAGAACGGCAGTTCCTCAGGGAGCATGACCTAATTCTGTTCTGGACCATAAGGGAAGAACAAGGTGCCAAATTAGACTTTCAGTGCCAGGCAGTGCAGGGGGGTGATGGAGGAATCTGCTTCCACAATCTCTCCTGCTGTTGACAACACAGAGGCAAAAGGACTCCACCCTAGCCTCCCAAGATAGCAAGACTTTGGAGGTAGGAGGAATCTTGCAACCATCAACCAAGACAACATGATACAAAAGTGATGGCTGAAATTCCTGGCTTTGCTCCAGATCTTTGATGCAAACAAGGCCTCCTGATACAAGGTGCAACCTGTAATCTCTCTGCCGAGATCCCTCCAGAGCTGGAGTAGATCCAGCAGATTTGCAGTGAAAAAAAGCCCTTCTCCCAGTACCCAAGAAGCATCTGTGACCAAGAGAGGAGGACAAGAGATGAGGCTAGAGCCTGGCACTGCAGTCCCATAATTTCCCCTTCAGCCCCAAGGCACAGACAACTCTGGACTCTCTTGCGAATACATCAGGCCCATAAACAGGAGTACATGGGGGTTGCTTCATCTGGTTCCATGGGTGTACCCTGACTTGCATCTGAACTTCTGGCCCTCTGAGAGTCAGTTCTTGCATGTGCTTAATTTTCTAAACGTCTTGGCATTACCATCTGCATCTTAAGCACTGTGATTCTTATGCTGCTGACCTCAGTATGTCTTTCTCTGCCAGTTCAGAAATCATTACTCCTCCTCATCTGTCAGCGGAAAAAGGGGTTAATCCTGGCTACTCCTCCCTGCACTGCCAGCAGGACTGCACTTCTGCTGCTGAATCACTGCTCTGTCTCTCTGTCCTGCTGTCCTCACAGGCACATGCCTGGCCCCAGCCTCACAGGAGGAGAAGGGAGTACCATCAGGGCACAGCATGATATGGTGGGCTAGGTTAAGGGACACCTAGCAACAGCACAAAGATTCCTGCCTCTGCTAGGAACAAATTGTGTTTGATGTGTATCAGCCGCTCCAACTCTGGTGTGTTTGTTTCTTGTCCTCTGTATTTTGCTTTGTTGTTCCTCAAATCCTATCTTCCTGTGTGCCAAAGTATCTGTCAGCTGTGGCTGTCCTTGACTATCAGCAGAACTGCTCTGAAAGAGGTTTTCTTGATTTCCCATCTCTCTTCTCCAGGCAGGGGGCATGTTATTTTCAGAGTCTAAATCATCACCTTCCCCTGGAGTACAGCGTGGTCTGCGAGCCAACCTGACAGTTGACTGGATGCAAATGCTGAAAACATCTCAAGGTCTGTCTGCTGTAGGACTACGCTTGCTGTATCTGAACGATGAGCCTGCACTATGTTCAGCTATTGCTTCCAGGGTCACCCTAAAGCACTCTGAACCTCTTTGCATAGTTACAGCTCCAGCTAACTGCCTCTCCTCCCGTCGAGCTTCTCCCCACACCTCTCTGCATGCTGCTTCCTTTGCCTGTCTTGCCACAGCCCTCACCTGTGGTCAGCGTGGGTAGGAGATGCTGCACTTCCTGGATGGACACTCTGAAACCAAGAAGTTAGAGTCAAAGCCTGGGTTTCCTGGCTGTCTAGTTGAGCAGCTGCCATGTTGCAATGTCTCCCACACTGCCACAGCAATGTCTCCCTGCTGTGTTAGCAGGGAAGGCACTGGCAGGCACAGTCCAACAGTTTGTTCCCCTCTGTCTGTTGTATTGCAGTTTGTGCTCATCTAGGATATGGGTGTGTGCTGCTGGCTTCCTGCAAGGCCTAGATCCAAAAATCAGTATGGCTGGAATAGGCCTAGGGAATGAGGAGGTTACGTGCTTGACGTCATGGGGCTGCTGTCAGAATCGCTGCCATGCAACTTATGGGAAAGATGATAGAGCTGGAATCAGTTTGAATCCACGGTTATTTGTATGGAGAATGGAGAGAGGACGAGTTTGTCACAAAGAGCATCCACAGCAATATTAAAATGCAAGAAAACAAAGAAATGTAAATCAGGCCATTCTTTACTGTCTTCAGTAGCTACATCTGATTAGCCTATATAGCTTTGAGGAACTGAATTGACTGCAGAGAAGCAGCAACCAGGAATGTAAAAGGAATGAAGTAACGTGGAAAGTGTCACAAAGATGTTTCAACCCTAGATGTCTAGAGGATGAGGCTGACAGGCTGTGCTTTGTCCTTGTTTTGCTTGCACATGAAAAGTTATGGGTTGGCTCACTCTGTCAGTGTGGCCTGCGGTGCCTGACGCATGTGCACCCAGCAGGGCTGGAATGGCTTTGCATCAGCCACGTGCGTGCAGGGGCAAAGAGTATCGTGTCTTGTTCCTTTAAATTGCTAGCTATGTGTCTTGTTCCTTTAAATTGCTAGCTATGCTGCCTCTTAGCTTCTAGCTTCGTGCTCCACAGCAACTAAGTTTCTGAGCACTGACCTGTTCAAAAAGGCATTGCCAAAGGCGTTGAGTTTCCTGAATGGTTTCTTGGGATCCACCACCAACGCGTTTCCAGGAACAATTCCTTCCACATCTCCTTGCATAACTGCAATGAAGGAGTCGGTTGTAGGCTCCGGTCCAATCCTCATCCCTGGAAAATCCTGCTCAAGCAGGTACCTACAGGGAATAAAAAAAACCAAGGGTGTGGGCATGAGATGTGAGCTGTGTTAAGTCCCAAGCAGACCCAAAATACTGAAGGATCCAGGTGTAATCAAGAAGCTCAAGAGTGTGCTTCCCTCTAAATTCCCATTTTTTAGCATTGTCATTGAATCATGTGATAAATCTGATAGTAGTTTTTCCTCTTGGTATCTTGATGTTTAAAGCTATCTCATTTAGTGGATTAAGAAATTGAGAAGATTATAACTACTGGGCAAAGATTCTCATCTTGTTTGTTCATTTTGTGTATTTTAATCCCTAAGACCTTTTGAACAGACCTAGCACAGCAAAGTAAAACCAGCAGTTCACTGCAATCAAGGAGTTAATCCTGAAACCTTGGTGGCCTTTGGTGCCAATATTAATTACTTCACTGCCGCTCATTTCAGCAGACTCATCCAGCTAATATGCTTAGCCCCCAGGGCAAATCAGCCTCTCAAATGCCAGCTCCTCAAAGTCTTAAGTGTCCCTTCCTGGTGCTTCTGCAATGCAGTTACAGGCTCCTGATACAAACTGCTCAAGCAGATTGAGAATTGAGCATGTGGGTGGCAGAGTATATCCCAATATTTGTTATCAAGCTAAATGGCATGGTAAGCACGGAATTCCTTCTTACTCCCTAAGCCTCTGGCAACCTCTCTGAAGGTACAGTGCTAAATTTCAAGGCAAGATTGTCACCCATGGGGCTGTGGGACTCTGGGGAGGCCACTAGCGGCACCTCCTGGCTCATCCTGCCCAATGGGGCTTGTGAGGGGAACTGGAAGTGGTGCAGCCCTGGTGTGGGATGATGTTGTGCTACCTAGACTAGTGTCAGGCTCTGGATTGCTATGGGAGGGACACGTGAATGGGGGGCTATGGAGAGGCTGATTCAATATGGGGTTGTTGCTTATTGACAGCTGGTACTTTCCTTCCTTTAACCTACTTGTTGTCATGAAGTAGGAAGATAAATACAGAATTACAGTCATGTTATAAATACATGGATATGGAAAAAGGAGAAGGAAGGGCGAGGGATTTTCCAGGATTGTTAGATCAGTGTGCTTAGCAATCAGTACTGGTTCCCCCAGGTGAGTCTTATCAGGAAGGAAAATTCCCTGTGTAAGGCTAAATACAGGAAAGCTTCTGATGGCTTACTTGGAATTTCCATGTTCACAATTTTAACAGACAATTCAGTGTCTTAAGAAAAGCAAAAAAACTCGTGCTCATCCAGCAGGATGGTTTACTGGCTGTGCCTGTAAACGCCTTTTCACTTCCCAGTGGGCAAGGCCAAGCCATGCTCCAAGTAACAACATGATCTAATGCAAAATGAGCAGCTACAGGGCCAGGATATACAGCACATGGCAACTGGCTGAGCGCTCATTAATGAAGAATGCAGCTGCAGCAAGAGTAATCCCAGCAAGGACTTCCCGGATTCCCCTGAGAGCTGTTCTCCCCCAGCCCATCACAGATAGCTCATGTATTTTCATACAACTTTCAGCCCAAGTAATTCCAACTCTTGCATACACCAACTTCTCTTAATGGGAACAGGTTGGGGATGGAATGAAATAGAAGCTGTTTAACTGCTCCCAACAACACGAAACAACCCAGGAAAGAAAGGAAGCTGCCCTCACATATCCAGTGGATATGTCCTATCCTGAAGGCTATGCAGGGATTTCTCAACCTTTCCTGCAGACATGGGTCACAGCCTCAGTCTGGTTCTGCTAGGTGAATGCTTGTGTGGATTACCTGCCTGGCTGCTGATCCCAAGGCATCTTCCTGGTAGCTGCAGCAGCCTCAGGAAGCTGGAAACAGGACAAAGTGCTCTCCTCCCACGGAGGGTCTGTAGCCCACCATAGGAACACTCCTGGTCCCCTCCCAGCAGCAGTCTCTGCACTGAAACAACTATTTGCTGGGTGCAGCCATCTGCTTGGACAGAACCTGGAAACTGAGCTTAGGCCTTAGCTCACAGATGGACATCTCTGTAATGGTATCACTGATACTAGCTTTTCTCTGCTCTTAATCTATATGTTCATTTGATCTGACCCAAAATGCCCAAAGATTTTACTGAACGTATACAGTTAAATCTTTGGGTCTTCCTTCTTGCAAATATTATAGAGAAAAGGAATAGGTGATGATTATCACTATCAAATGCAACAGATAAGCGAGGTACTTTTGAGCACTTTGCCCACTAGGTCTCAGCCTTACCGTAACAAAAACCCATTTGTTTTATACACAAGCAACATGATAGCTCTTGGGCAACAGAACAAAAGCCTGTGGGTTTTGTTTGTCATTTATAGATGAGTTTCTGAGAAAGCCTAAGCAAAAGCCCTCCATTAAATAGCACCACTCCTCCAGCCAGGCTCTTTGAAAGAATTTTATCAGAGCTCCACTCATCTGCTGTTTCCAAGTGTTTCTGTGTTTATTTTTTATGTAAGACTTAAAACCCAACAGTGAAACAGCAACTTCAGCACTCTTCCACAGAAGAAGATTTAAGATAGTGCTAACTGACTTTATGTGCAACAAGTGGTAAGAAATTCAAGAGGAAAAAAATAGCTGCTACGCTACCAGCTAGGAGAAATCTTCAAGTGGAGCTTCCCTGGGTGCCCCGTACAGCAGGGTGGCTGGAGCACAAGGACCTGCTTGTGCCCAGGACAAATACAAGGGGACCTATTGACACTTGTCTGGTGGCAGGAGGGCAGTCACGCTGGGCACCAGTGCAGGCTGCCTCTGCTAACAGAGACAGTCAAGCACACGATGCAGTTGTTGCAGTTTGGGGGGATTTTGGGGAGGAAACTGCAGAACTGGAGACTGCAAGAAGGGCTTGTGGGAGATGCTTGTAACGGCAAGGAGCAGCTCTAGGGCAATCCCTGCTCCAGTGTGGGGTGCCTCCCTCCAAGCCGAACACCTGCAAGACAGTGGGGAATGACCCCTGCCAGCAGTCCCTGCCACCTCCAGCCACGCTGCAGAGGGTGCCAGCAGGGACACGAGCCCCTTTCTACAGCCTGCAGCTGGGAGCACGGAGATGTTTGCTCCAGGCAGAGCACTTCCAGCTCCCAGGAAAATGCAGGGAAGCAGCAGTGGGGCTGGCCTAGGGCATCCTTTTTCCAACATGTTTAGGCTGGGAGCAGAGTCCAAGCTGGGAGCAGAGTCCAGCTGCCAGGAGGAGATTCCAGGCTCTCCGGGCAGGAATGCCGCAGGATGTGGGGGAGGGAGCCCGCTTGTGCTGGCGATGAGTCACGCAGGAGCTGTGCAGGATGCCGTGTGCAGGAGAGGTGATGCAGCAGGGTGGAGAGGATGGGAAAAGGGAAGGAGGGCAGCAGGCAGGAGCGGGAGGAAGTGGCCAGGGGCAGAGATGAAAGGTTCAGGGCCAGCGGGGAGGTCAGATCAGAACTGCTCGGTGCAGAGTGTGGCCAGGACGTGTAAGTGATTAGCTGTGAGAGGAAAGGGTGGCTGCGTGGAAAGAAAAGCAAGCAAGCCAGGCTGACTGCTAGTAGGGCTCTATCTGGCTTGTTTATTTTATTAACAGGATGGCTGGACAGAAGCCAGGATTATTTTTAGAGAAGACCACAGAACGTAAGTTAATTAGGAGAGTAGTGTCATGTCCTGCCTTCCCATCCTCTTACAGGAAGCATCAACAGGCATAACGTTACAGGAGGCAGGGGAGCACCGACAGCCACAGCGGCCCACAGCCCACGTAAAGGCACCACCTGCCCCCTCCGACCAGGCCCCAGTGCAGGGCTGGGGTCTGTGCCAGGTTGATGCTGGTGAGAGAGAGTGGTGAGGGAGGACAGCAGATGCAGCAGGAAGGGGAAGCTGCAGTTTGTGACTCTACATCTTCCATGTTGGTGCAGAGAGCTGACCAGCTGCACAGAAGAGAAACCTGTGCTTCAGTCTCACTTCAGCCTGCCCAGCTTGCCTTGCCTCCTCTGGCTGCTGGGGATGTTTCTCACAGCTGACCTTAGCTGTCTTGCTTCCCTCATGACCCCTGAGAAAGCAGTCTCACCACACCAGGATGCAGCTTGCCTGCCTTCTCCACAGAGGCTCTAACTACTTCTTCCCCCGAGTCTTGCTTTTTCCCCCTCCTCATTTCAGTTCAGATTCCCCAGGAGCAAGGGAAGAGGTCTCAGAGTCAGACCCAGCTCTACAGTAGGTGACACATTCTTTAAATTGGTGCTCTGGGACACAGGGGTGAAGTGGCACTGAGCTCACGCCACTCAAGGGTTTGGTGCCACATCCCCTATTTGCATCCCATCACTAGCAGAGTGGGAAGTGACAGAGGATGGATATTTGGGAATAACATCAGCTGTCCCCTGTGCTGACAGGACTATAGAAGGGATGTCCTGAAGCCATTTCTTGCTTCATTCCAATACCAAGACATAATGGTTGCTTCCCCTCCCATCCCCCCCCACCCCTTTTCTTTAACTCCTCCCTGCTCTTGGTTTTAGCTTCCACTCGCCTTCCCACACTAACTCTGGATGCTAATCTAGTGCTTATCCCGGCTCCCGAAAGAGCAGGGCTTGCAGCTCAAGCTGGATGCCTATCACAAGTGACACTTGCCAGCCCCTCCTGCCTCTGTGTGCTCAGGGTTACACCGCAGTCCTATGCCCTTGTACTTCTCCCACTGCAAGGGACCCACATGTGCTTCAGCACTGCCCAGCTTTCACTTTCTCATTTACTGCCTTGTGCTGGGAAACCTCTCCCTTTCTGGGAGACCTTCTCATGTCGCATTTTGCAACCCTGTGAGGAAATAGCTCCTGGCCTCTTCTGCTTGACCCTAACCCTCAGGTTGACTCACACCAGCCCTGCACACCAAGAGAGGTCTGCTGGTTGGAGAGCACCTCAGCTCAAGGAAAGCAGTGTGAGGCTGCTGCCTTCCCACACAAGCAAAGGTCCATCTTTGCCTTTTGCCTGGGATGTTTCAGGCAGCCTGACTTCTTGCTGCAGGAGCTTTGGCTGCCGTAAAAGAGGATCTCACGCAACAGAGAGGGCCAAGGCAGGGAGACTCAGACATCAGTACAGAGGTGAAACTGCTGGGAAAGGCTGATGTTGGCAGTCCAGAAAGGAGCACGTGGAAGGGATGCTCTACTTACAAGCAAAGAGCCCGGGGTTGCCTCAGCGCTGAGATGCTGGTATCCCAGAGGCGAGAAAAAGCATTTCAAACAGGTCTGGTACCAAGTCACACAACACAGACTGGGGGTGGAAGCAGAGAGCTGAACTGCCCCAGTCAGCCCCTTCCGTCTCCAGAGGAGCAGCCCCATCCTCCCCTTCCAACCACCTGCTTTAAAGAGAGGCACGTGAGGGTCACTTTATGCCCCTTCGCCATTCACCTGACCCCTGCTGGGAGCACTGACGTTGTTGGCCAGACTCGTGACTGGCAAGGTAGTGGAAATGCTTTCTGCTCGCGGCTGGGGCGCTGAGCAGCACGGCACGTAGAAATACCTGCGTTTCCCAAGGTGACTCCTGGGGAGGCACCGCCACCTCCACGCACCTCTCCCTGCCCCTCCACCACCAAGAGACACCCGCAGAACAAAGGCGCGCGGCCGCATCCGGGCCTGCGCCGGGTAATTCCACGGATTTCGACAGAGCCCCGCCGGACTTAGGCGGGAGTTTAACACCGAGCTTATGAATCACATAGGAAATGCAGACAGAGCAGCTTCAGCTGTGATCCCCAGAGAGAGGCACTGCGGGCGGGCCGGGCTGCGCCGCCCGAGCCCAGCACGAGCGGGGGATAAGGACACCTTGACCCTCTGCTCCACAGCTCCCCACGCACCTGGGAGAGGGGAGGCGCCGGCTGCGCACGGGGGCTGCTCCCTGCCCCTCGGTTAAGGCACGGTGAAAGGACCCAAGGGCCCCGCCGTGGGGCGGCTCCTGCGGGCACGCGGGATGGGGCGGCCGCCCCACGGCCGTGGGGCAGGGGAGCCGGGCCCGGCCCTACCTGATGAAGGTGGTCTTGCCCGTGGAGTACTGGCCCACGAGCAGCACCATGGGCTTGTTGTCGAAGTCGGCATCCTCGAGGGCGGGCGAGTGGAACTCGTGGAACTTGTAGTGCTCCTCGAGCGGCAGCAGCTTGCTCTTGTAGAGCTTCTTGAGGCCCTCGCTCACCGTCTGGAAGACCTCGGGGTCCTTGCGCCGCCGGTCGTCGGTGCCCAGCCAGCTGAACATGGTGGCGGCTCGGGCTAGCGGCGCATGGCCCCCGGCCGGGCGGCCGTTGGGCGCTCA